>CAJNDV010031834.1:0-32438 GCA_905221635.1 Symbiodinium sp. CCMP2456 | reverse complement strand
GTCTTTGTATTGTAAACTCTTAACGCTGGAAGGACACTAGAAGTATGTAACGCCAACGTCCACCCACAGATTTGGGGTCTTTGTATTGGAAGGACACTAGAAGTATGTAACGCCAACGTCCACCCACAGATTTGGGTCTTTGCATTGTAAACTCCTGACGCTGGAAGGGCACCAGAAGTATGTAACGCCAACGTCCACCCACAGATTTGTGTGTCTTTGGTCGGCAGTGCTCGAAATGGCGTCACGACCGGCTTCGCCTCGTGGTCTTGGCGGTCGATACAAGTGGCAGCCCAGCCAAGCACTACCGCGAGATTGTTCGGGATCTCCAGTTTGATGCCGGGTTGCGCTGCTGGGTCGTGCCAGCCTCGATGGAGATGGCTGTTTTTGCTGGATGTGTGTGTGTGTGTGTCTGAGCCGTGCAGGAAGCTGAAATTGCTAAATGAAACTTGTGTGCTGGGATGCTGAGACGGTGGACTCCGCTGACCCGTTTAGCCTTTCGTGTTGCAGCTTGTGATGAGGAACACACATGAGACGCGTCTTTGGGGACGCAAAAGAAAGTCTTCGTCGTTGCAGGGACGTCAGCTCTGGGCCTATTTTCGACCTCACCAGAGCCAGAGTTTTACCGCGTGTTGCAGCTCCAGCAGCACCGTTTGGGCCCCGCTGTGCAAGGTGTGGCTTGGCAGACCGCGAACCGCTTCGATCTCTGGGCGCGCGTGTCTCTTTAATCGCCGAACATTTTCTTCGGGGGACCTCGGCAATTCTTTCGTGCTGCAGGTTGTGCCGGCTGTCACAGGACAGAGCCCATTACGCGAGTTCAGCGAACAAGTTAGTGTCTTTTGATTTGGCACGCTGACAAGTATCACCCCATTCGTGCTGTGAACTCGGTCTGGTTGTACGTGTATTTCGGAGCGTTCACAAGCTTGGTCCCGATGGATGTGTTGTAGGTGTAGGACGCTGAACAGCTTGACCCCCTTGGTGACCAAGCCTTGGTGCAGCAGTTTGGGAAGCAGACAACACAAAGGCAGTAGTTTTATTCAGACTTCGGTGTGGTTCTCTAGGGCCATGCATTCTGCTTGGGACGCTGCAGGAGCATTTGAAGCCATCGGCATCCCACCTCCTGTGAGAGTGCTTTATGCTCTCTTTCGTGGCTGCAGGGCCAGCGAAGAAGCGCCTCCTTCCTCGGCTGCGCGAAACCCGTCCCCGCCGGGCCTGGCGCTGCGCCTGCGCTGCACGCTGCCTCGAGCCGAGTCCGCGGAGGTGCGAAGGTTGAGCACAGCTGTCAGACAACGCCCGACTTTGGGGTCAAGCAAGTCGTATGTGAGCATGTATTTGAATTGATTTATCGAGCTCTCTAATCTTTAGCTCAAGTAGATTGATCTATGGACGCACGCATACATGAATCATGCATACATGCATGCATGCATACATCCACACACATCTATCTATCTGTCTATCTCTGTCTCTATATCTACGTCTATCTGTTTATCTGTATGCATGTGTGAGTGTGAACAGGTTTCATTTGTGTTATACGAATACAGTTGTCTGAAACAAGATCATCCCTTGCAGTAGTTTGTTTGCTGGAGCTCGCTCTACTAGGGGAACGACACAGGGGCACCGGTTCAAACGAGATGAAGTGTTGTTATTGCATGGTGCAGTCCTGTCTGAAGTCTGGAGTCGAAGCCGAAAGCGAGGTTTGTGCAGCATGATTCTGTCATAGTCATCACTTTCCGAGTACTGCTGTGTTGGGTCATAGATGTTTGCAGTTGCCTCGGTGAGGTGTCTTGTCAGAGACACATCTTTCCGACGGAATGTTTGTATTCATCTGTTCTGTCATAGACACGTCTTTGGGAGGGAGTGCTTGTAGTTAGTCATAGGCAATTCTTTCCGACGGCTCGATGAGAGTCACGACGGCCATTTAGGGTGTGACATAGTGGGATCAAACCGAGATCAAAACGAGATCCAAAGCATATGCGGAATCGGCCGTATACGCCAATGGCCCACCCATTTTTACCACTACGACCACGACTACGCCTAGGACTGCTATTATTTTCATCACGACGACGACGACGAATACTACTGCTATTACTACTACTACTACTACTACTACTACTGCTCCTGCTGCTGCTACTACTACTACTACTACTACTACTACTACTACGACTACGACTACTACTTCCACTGCTGCTACTCCTGCTGGTACTATTTTTTACTGCTGCTACTACTACTACTACTACTACTACTACTACTACTAGCCCCCCCACCCCCCCCCCCCTACCAACTACCTCGTCCTTAGCCCATCACCATCATCGTTGATGGTATTGGGTTACTATGATTACAACATAACGACAGTATTGTAAATACCGAGACAAATGGATGTGCTTCTAATAGTACGTTCATACCCCGCCAAAACCTCACCACCCCTCAACATCGGTGCTTCGTATTGGATTACGACAGCACGAAAGTAATGTGAATACCGAGTAAACTGGATGTGCTGTTGAACAGCACTCCTACTACTAGCCAGCCCGCGCCTACCAACCACTTGCTCCATCCGGGCTGGGCAGTGGCAGCTTCTAGGCTCCCTAGCTGCGACAGCTGCAGAAGATGCAGGGGCTCAGGCTCCCTATCTGTGACAGCTTCAGAAATTGCAAAGGCTCACGTTCCTTAACTGTCACAGCCGGTCAAGTTGCAGAGGCTCTTACTCAGGCCCCAAACACTGCGACAGCAGTTGGAGTTGCAAACTCGACGGGGAAGAAACTGCTAAACCACAGGTGGTCGGATATTACGAAAATGCTGTACATACCGTGCAAAACGCAGGTGCTGCCAAGAAGTTCTTAAAGCTCCTAAAGCCTCCAGCGCAACATCGAAAAAAAACAAAAACAAAGATGCCAGCGGTACATGGGAGGGGCTCGCTAACACCCCTAAAGCCCAGACCTCGGCTTAGGAGGGTGTGTTTTTGAAGTAGTGTGTGGTGTGTGCGGGCGAGGGTGCGGAGATATTGTTCGGGGTGTCCACGAAACAGTGTCGTGATCATCCCCGAAAGGCTTCCCCCCACCCAATTTCGAGTTTTCGCCTAAGGCCATCCGAAATCGTCAGGTCGAGTCCGCAAAGTCCAGAAGTAGGTTTGGTGACTATATAAGATGGTCCGGCATCACGAAAGTATTGTAATACCAAGTAAAACGGCTCTTTCGCCGTCTCAGGCTGCCTGTACGTCAATATCCCCTCGCCCCACCCCCCGCCCCGCACCCCCGCCTTCACCCTCCACCCCACTTCCCACCTTCCCCTAACCCCAATCCGAAGCCGAAGTTGTCAAAGTCAAGGAGTGGGTTTTTGGGCAAGAGACAGTGGTGTGACACGACGAACCTTTAGAGGGTTTGTAGAAAGTGGTTATTACTGTTTCTATTACTATTACTAGTACTATTATTTTTACTATTACTATTACTATTACAACAACAACTACTACTGCTGCTGCTCCTACTACTACTACTACTACTACTACTACTACTACTGCTACTACTACGACTACAACTATGAGATGGAGAATTTGTGCCAGTACTATGCATGAACGAGCGAGATAGGGGCACCGGTACGAGACAGTGTCAGCAGCCCCTAATGCAATAAGAGCAGTGGCATACATATGTATATATATATATATATAGATAGTATACACACATACATGCAAACACAGGTAGACAGATACGGATGCATTGAGAGAAAGGGTAAGTAGATTTGCAGCGAGTTCAATCCCTGTCTGCCTAGCAGAGCCCTGCTGCAGGGCCTTCTCCGTGAGCTGACGGCATCGAATCCCTCTGCGTCCCAGCTGCCCTTAGGATCTCCGTGGCGACAAAGCCCTCGACGTGACTGCAAGGTGGCCTGTGCATCTGAGCTCATCTGAGGAGTTTCGGGAAAACCTGCACCGCAGAGACCACATCTTCTGAGTGCCCAAACTGGTGCCCAAAGCGATCGAGCCAAAGACAGCTCGCGGCACACGGAGCAGTGGAGAAGTTCAGCCTGAAGAAATGACAGCTATTTGCGGTTTACCTCCGCCGCAAATATGACACATGTCTGTCCTCCACAGCACAAAGGCAAACAACAAGCACTCTTGCCAATTCAGCCCTTTTTCGTGCGATGGTGGCTTTTCGATTCTGGCCGTCACGCCAAACGCACCCACACGCCATAGTCTGCCTGCCGGGCCTTGGATCTGGGAAGCTTGGCGTCGAGCTGCCTTGGCCTTCTGATGCTACGGTGGACCACCCACCCCCACCCACCAACCACCAACCACCTCCTCCTGCTGCCTGCTTGCTGCCTACTCCGGTTGACTACGGACCACCGACTACGAAAGGACGACGACGACAGCGACGACGACCATCACTATTATTGCTGCGCTATAGCAGTCCCGTCGTCGCCGCCATTGCCACGACGTCCATCATTCCAATTTTGTTCGCAAATATTTTTGTTTGCGCAGTCACACGATCGGTCTTGGGTTTTGACTCCTTGACCGTACATGTGGGAAGCAAAACTAAGAGAGTGTTTTGCTTATTGCTGTCTGATCAAACTGTTTCGTATCGTGTGGCCTGGGTTATAGCGGTTGGAGCACATGCATCGACCACTTCCTGTAGTTAGCACAGCGACGATTTCCGAGAAAGGAGTTTGTTCCTTCAGCCTCGTCTGGTGGTTAGCATTTTTCGCCGTGACTGCGCTGCCGGCCTGTTAGATGGCATCGAAGAGACGGCACGGGGCCTTGGTCTTCAATTTTCGGCTCAACAGCTTGGTAGATTCCTTCTCTAGCCAAGTCTGATGTCTAAAGACAGCCATTGCCTCAGCTTTCGGACACCTCCTTTCTCGGTGTCGCTTCGACTTCGTGCCAGAAAAGGGCAGATGCTTCGATCTTCCAAGTGTTCCAGGGGTGGAGATTCCGACGGACGCAGCAGTGTACCATCAGGCTCACTGTCCCGGTTCACGGCTGCTTGTAAGCTCTTCGGCGATGTAGGTGATGTGAGACTCTGTGTTTGGACCGCCATGCTTGCAGACGGACCACATGCGATCGGTATCCGAAAACATCATCTTCGGCCGGCTGGTTCCAGTTCACTCCTCGGCAGAGGTGTCGCATCTGTGTCACTTTTGCCAAGACAGTTTCATGTCTGCTGTACCTGAGATTGGTACCGAGAGCTTCGACATCCGTGGAGCGGCGTGGGCTTGCGGAGTCGGATTCGCTCGGATGAAGACATTTATCTATGCAGGACCCAGAGACGAGCCTTCAGCCTCTCTGTTCTCTGGATCACGCCACCGCGGTCGGGGCCCCTGCATGCATCGACTTTGACCCAACAACCGCCAAGATGTTTCAAGGTGCCGAGCAAGTCCGAGAGTTGCTGTGCAGTTTTCCACAGGCACCAGCGCAAACCTGTGCACCACCGACGAGGCCACCAAATCCGAGACGAAGATCGCCTACCCCACCCAACCTGCTCGTCAACCGCAACATCACCGATGGTCATAATATGATGTGCTCCCTCCTGCCGTTGCCTATTGGCAACAGGCAGGGTGCCGGGCTAAGTTACCTGCTGGCCGAGTTCTTGATATGGCAAGGTTTGCTTGTTGCAGCATGCCCCGTTGCGCTTGGCCAAGCTTTGAAGCACATGCAAAAGGATTGTCTGTTGTAGTCTGGCTGCTGAGGCATGGGCGACGTCGAGTCTGGCAAGATCTACAACTTCCATGAGTCGTGCTATGCGTTTTGGCAGGGAGGCGGCATCGTCAAGGACAACGAGCCCAGCACAACCTGGTTTTCTGTCAGATGAACGAGTGCATCCCTGAGGTCGTCAAGGCCATGCCGACCTGCAGCAAAGAGAGCGTCCAGGGCAAGCTGTTCTCAGCCAGCATCACCAACGAGACGTTTGACCGTAGCACGTACATTTTGTCCCAGTTCGGTCCCCTGTTGGAGATCTGCACCTTGTTGGTGGACGGATACGTGGCCAGTGACACTGCGGTGACTCAGCAGTTCTCGCGCGACCACCGAGTGGGACACGGTTCCGTGACCAGCCCGACCCAGCGAGGCTACGCGGCTACACCGCCTTTGTGTGCACGAAGATCTCCACTCGGTGCACGCGGCATCCCCACGGAGTCCTTTGTGCAGGCGCCTTTTATCTGGGCCTCGAATGCCTCTGCAGCAGCCTTTGTGGGAGCCAACCTTGAGGAGAGCGGCATGGCCCGCCAGGCCCTGGACCAGTCCAGCCGCCACACGGACTCGTCCCTGGATGAGGAAACTTTGATCAGGAAGCTTGTCTGCGTGGTGTTTTGGATCAGGCGGCGCAGGCGTCAGTGGCCACAACGGGTTGTAGGGGATTCCAATGGATAACTAACAATCGAATTGAGACGATTGGTCTGCTGGCAAGCCGTCCGTCGCACTTGGCGACTCTTTGGAGGCCGGGTCCACTGGTTCGGATGCGCACGCGCTGAAGCTTTTGTGCCACTGCTGCATTCGGCCGCTGCAGGAGCTACACATCACCGATGCATTGATTTCACTACTGGACAGAGGTGTTGCTGAGTGTCTAGTCCATCCTGATCTGTGTTCCGCCAGGCCAGCAAGAAGCAAAGAAGGAAGCTTCAAAGACAGTTGATGAAGCAAGTAAGGAAGCAACGAAGCAAAATCGGAGTTTGGTGCTGAGCACCTTTTGTACCAACTGGCAAATGCTTTTTGGTTTTCGGTTATTCATGCTGTTGCTTTTTCGTTCAGGCTGCTGGGGTCTTGCTCAGGTCCATCTGTGCGCATGTATAAATCTATGTATGTACGCGCGTACTTATGTATGTATGTATGCATGCAAGTATGCATGTATGCATGTATGTACGTATGATGGTATGTATGTAAGTGTGTATGTATGTATGTATGTATGTATGTATGTACGTATGTATGTATGTATGTATGCATGCATGTGCATGACAGTGGCTGGTCTTCGGGGTTCATTTGGCCGAGCTTGTACCCCTTGTCCTGTCACGTGGCATTTGCCCAGGACTCATCGTCGCAAGGTCGCGAACCCCCAAAGCGGCACGAAGAGCACCCTCTTGGAGTTTAGGGTTTAAACATTAAAGCCTAAACCCCCAACCCCAAGTTTTACAAGCCTTCCACTTCTCGCTGTTCGTCGATCCAGGTTTTAGGGTTTTACCTGCCCACTTGTCTCTACCCCACGCATGCCGCGTCGCGAAAGAATATTCTGTTTCTTGCATTGCAATGGTTCTTCCACCCACAACCTTGCCTGTGACACTTGAACCCTGAACCCTAAACTTTACAAGCTTTACAAGCCCGAAACAGCTGGAATGCATTTCAGGTGTGTGGGGTTTCGGGTCTCCCGTCTCTGCGGTTTATTTGAACATTCCATCCAGATTTTTTTTGAACATTCCATTTCGGCTTACAATCCATAGCGTGGTTTGACAATGGGCAACAGGGCAGCTATTGTGGGTGCAGTTGTGGAGGAGAGCGAGCCACAAAGCACAAGTCTCATGCGCAGAGCTGCAGAGGCTGGTGAAGCTTCGCCGCCGGCCAAGTAGGAATGGCAAAGTGCACATACTGTAGCAATTGGAGTCGTATGTCATACATGTGTTACGGCACAACGGTGTGAAACATCATAAGTTTAGTGGCTCACCTTGGCTTTTGGCTTGTGTTCGCTCTACAGGAATTGCCGAAACGCTGACTACGGCTTCTCTTTCGAAAAGCTTAAGATGCAAATCTCTTGACCTGTAAGCAGACCTCATTCAGTCGCGAGCCGAACGGTGCAAAAGCACGAGCACAGCGACCACGACACCAACAACGACAACCACCTCAGGGTGATCCTGGCAGCCAGATGAATTTCAACACCGGAACCGTCGATTGTTGTGATGCTTGCCATGATGATGAATGATTATGGATGATGATGATGGTGGTGATGATGGTGTTGACGAGGGTGATGAGGGAGCCTTCACACGTCGGGCGCATGCTGCTCTCGAAGCCTGGGGCGGGCGCCTGGTGAACTTCTGATTAGGTGAAAGTCTTCCCGATCCGTGTGCACGAATTGAGAATGCCAGGATCAGCTGAAGCACCTTCGGCAGGTCCAAGCCTCTGGCTACGGTTTTGCTGCTGTCCTTTGTGCTCACAATGTAGGCGGTGCAGGGTTTAGGGGGTTTTCGGATTTGCAGGTCGGCGTTCCGCTGTACCCAGTTCCTTGGAGTTTAGGGCATTAAGGCTCACGGAACGATAGGAACATGATAGGAGGATGACTTAGCCGGTTTGGGGTCGGACAATACTCATGTCGAAGCCTCCGTCCGGTCAGTTCGCGCGACACCATTCGCAAGGCAAGACTATACTAACGAACGCTAAGATCGCTCTTGATATAGGGGCCTTATCATTCAATTGCTAATATTTTTTCAGACCTCCATATTCGGATTGAGTTGTTCCATGGAGCCTGTTCGAGTCATTTGTCGTGCCTTCTGGGTTCAGTAGTGTTCAGGATTTTTTTGTGGCAGCCTGTGCCAGTTGTTCCTTGGATTCGTAGCCTCAGATGAGAGCTTGCCAGGATCTTCGGTTTCATGGGAACCGGAACTGAGTATTTCAGGCCCCCCATTTGTGCCGGCACTGTTCCTTCCATGATTGCATCCTGGGTTTCTAGGGGTGAGGTTTTGCTCAAGCAAGACAGGGTGTGGGCATTGCAGCCGCACTGCAATACACTGCATCAGCTTTCTGATTTCAGACTCGTCATACACTACGAATCCTATAGGGGCAGAGGCCCTCGCACGCTGTGGGATCAGTGGTGATTTGATGTCCAGCTTCGGACTGGCTGAGGACAACAAAAGCAGGCTGAACCGTGCGCCGAAGCCACGCCCCGAGCCTCGGAGCCCCAGGCGGCGCTGCCTCCCTGCACGCCACGGCTCCCAGCAACAAGGGCAGTGCCTTCGAGGGGGCAAGGGCGCGAACACCCTAGGCAAAAAACCTTAAACCCTAAACCTGCAACTTCGGACACTTATTGCCATGCCTGCTTTGCGAGTGTGTGAGTCGAAACCCTAAACCTTTTGGGGCTAGCCTCTCTGAGCCTGAACCCCGAAGCTGCTGCCCTCGCTGGGGTTCCGCGGTTTAGTGAGTTTATTTTCATGGTTCGGGGGGTTTAGCTTGAAGATTTAGAGATTTTGGCATTCAGGGATGCGATGCCCCCTGACGGACCGAGTCACAACACAGCCCGATCACAAGTCCCGGTGCTACTCAACCTCCTTTCGCAACAGCTGAGTAGCTTCTCTTCCACACCACCTCAACTCAAGAAGCCGTACGCTTCCGAAATAAGCTGAGGCCCAGGCAATCACCGACGCCTGCAGTGCCTCGGCGTGTCAATGGGAGCAGCCACTAGCTGATTGTAAGGATTCTGTTTCGCAACGAAAAACAGCACTCCACATTGCCGGACGCCGGCCATGTGGTCCCGTATCGTAGCGAGACAAGCAGCAGTGCTGCATTCTTGTCTGTGATGGCCCGAGTAGGCCCAGAGCCTCAGAAAGCCTTGAAGTGCAGCAAAGCCCCGAGACCCTTCTCGAAGACACGCAGCTGCGCTTCGGGGTGGATGCGGGCTGCATGAGACGTGTTTTTTCACTGGTGAAACTCGTGCCCACTGGAAGTGAAGAGAGTTTCATTCCAGTAGAGCTTTGGCCCGAAATTGTTCTCGTTCAGTTCTCAAAAAGTCGAAACCGCATCCGGCCCAGGGGCCCAGAATTCGAAGAGACGGTGGAGGTGGAGGAGAGCCGCCGGGAGATGAGCCCCTGGATCTCCCGAGGCCTCGCCTGGTGATCTGTCCTTTGCTTTTTGATTTTGGTTTGGGGGTAAGTGTTTAGGGTTTATTGTGTTTTGGGCGTTGGATGCAAAAGTTTGTAAGCTTCGAGCTTAAAGCTATCTGAGTGCAAATGTGGAGTTCCGCATCTCGGGCTGGGAAACTGAGGAGGCTCTTGGCCATCGGCTTGCCAAAGCTGAATGCACTTTCGCACCAGGTTGTCGCTGCAACTCTCACAACTGCCTGTGGCCTTCTCAGTGTTCCACGAGCCGCTCAGCTGCAAAGCCCTGTAAATGTAAACAAAGAGGAGCTTGCATGTCCTGTCAACGGCCGATTGCGTTGTGGCAACTGGCAGATCACGTAGACATAGAAGTTGCGATCAGCAGCTATACGCCAAGCTTGCACTATCACGCTGTCGTTGTGTGTTCATGTTTTAGTTGAGCTCGGTCGTGAGCACATGGTGGGACAGTGTCGAAGCGATGCAGAGTTGAACAGAGCCCGCGGCCACGGGCCCCCTGCTTTTCGGTGCACGCCTTTTCGTGTCTAGAATGCATGCAAGAGCCAAGCCTGACTTTCAGAGGCCCTGGTCGTGTTCTAGTCTTCGCCAGTCTACGCAGCTTCGTGTTCAGTGCTGAACCCGTAGGTCTCGCAAAGAAGTGAGGATGCGCTGTCGTGCCGGCCAAGCATACCATCTTTTGACATCACATGTGGGCGTTTCGTTCAGGTATCTGATTAAGCCCAGGCTGTTTTTTCGTTCAAGGGGACTTCAGGCGCCCGGTTTGCGATCCTTTTGAAGCGAGCACTCGTTGAACATGAGTCCTGGGCGTGTTTCCTTGTGTTTCCTCCCCGACCGTTGGACCGGAGCGTTTCCTATAAGCCATAAGCGCGCTAGCCCCGAGGCAGGAAAAGATCTTCTTGCAACATGTGACCGTACTCCTGAGAGCAGGATATCAGAAAATCCATGCCCGAAGCTGGTCTTTGTCATGGTCATATTTTCTGGCACTGGTTATCAACCCGGCGTACGAATGGCATCACATTGAATATAGCAGGAAGAACGACGCTAATAGAACTGCAGCCCCAGAGTAAGAGCCTCAGAGCCAAAAAAGGTAACCTCATTGCCTTTGATCAGTGGGAAGATCAGGATCAAGAAATCTGCCTTACCCATACATATCTGAGAGAATGGTCGTCGTTCACACCATGTAGACAGTCGGTGATGGTCGTGATGGTGTGCTGTGGAGTTAATGCTCTAGCAGCAAGACCAATGAGAACACCGCCCCTGCAATGCCTGTCACATTAGACCACCATCATCAGTAGTATCAGAGACACCACTCTCAGACTCTCCGATGGCAGCCACCGGAGCCACGGAGAGAGTGTTGCTGATCTCCTTGGGCTCCCGAGGGGACATGGAGCCCTTCCTTGCCATGGGCGAAGAGCTGCAGGTGGCTGGGCATTCTGTGGCCTTCTGCATGCCTGCGCAATTCCAAAGTCTGGCCGAGGAGGTCAGCAAGACCTTCTATGCGATGGACAAGGCTTTCTTGGAGCTGGTAGAGAACGAGGACGTCAAGGGGATCATGGCCCAGGTGGGTTCGGCTTGGACCAGGCTTCGAACGATGGTCAGACTGATGTGGGAGACCAAACCGCTTCAGCAGCAGCTAGTTCGAGATCAGCATGCTGCTGTCGACCACTTCCGGCCTGATCTCATCATCTTCCATGGCAAGTGCATCTATCCCATCCTCGCGGCCCTAGAGTATGGACAACGCGTGAAGATGCTTTGCCCCGTTCCCTGCATGATTCACGCGGTCGACACCGAGCCGAACATCGGTTTCGGAGATCCGGGCTCCGCGTGGTGGAATCGCCTGACTTACTTCTTGGCCAACAAGGTTTACATCAGCAAGTCCATTCTGGGCTACGGTGGCCCTGTGGCAAAGGACGAGCTGCAGTTTCGGAACTTGGACTCCTCCCGACTTACTGCGTTCATGCTCGAGGAGATGCCGGTGGAGTATGCGATCAGCGAGCGTCTCTTTCCGCGGCCTGACAGCTGGCCGCCGCACGCGGTGATTACAGGCTTCCGAGAGCGGGACAAGGCGAAGCACTGGACACCACCGACTCCGCTTTTGAAGTTCCTGTCCGACTACCCTGAACCCCTCTATGTGGGCTTCGGGAGCATGGTGAACGAAGATCCAGAGAAGGTAGGCCAGATCATATTGGAGGTGACAGCTGAGTTGGAGCTTCCGGTGCTGCTGAACACGGGCTGGGGTGGGGGCATCCGAGTTTCGGAAGAAGATCTTCCCAGACATGCCTTCCTAGTCAAGGACATCCCCTACGATTGGCTCTTCTCGCGTGTGCGTGCGGTGGTTCACCACGGTGGCTCAGGGACCACCCACAGCGCCTTGCGTTTTGACAAGCCGCAGCTCATCGTCCCACACATCTCCGATCAGTTTCTGTGGATGCGCCTCGTGCACCGAGCCGGCTTCGGGCCCTTGGGCTTCCCGATCAAAAGCTTCAGCAAAGAGATCTTCAAAGCAAGCCTCATGGAGCTCTTGAGTCAGTACCAGCCTAAGCCATGACTCCGCCTTAAAGGCCGGGCGGATTCGGAGCTCGTCCTGGTGGCTACGCGCAGGGCATCGTCAAGCTCGGGCAGAGATGGAGTTCATGCTGTCCCGTGGAGCGGAGCTACGCTCTGTCAGCTCGGATCTGGAAGCTGCAACACTGCGACGACCGCCCGTGGTGCAAGCGCAGAACTTGCAGGACCAGAAAAAGGTCGAAACAACGCCCGCAGCAGTTCTGATATGCACATGCACACACAAACATAACACACGCGCACACACACACAGACAGATGTAGACATGTATATATATATATATATGTAATAGACTTAAAGACTTTGTCTATGGATATGCAACGTGCCCCCCTTCCCTATGTACCCAATCTCAGCTTCAGGAAGGCATTGCGTGCAGATCGTAACAAGCACCAACCTCTGGCCGTGGATCAACCGAACCAAAGAGAGCTGTTTCAAGCGGGTTCAAAGTTTCAAAGCGTATTCTACTGAATATGCCTCGGATCCAAGGTTGGAAGATTCTGGGGCGGACTTTGCACCTTCAACCTTATATCTTTGATCCGAGGGGGTTTCAGTTGAATACGTGCTGACTCCGTTCGAATACGCGATTGAACATTGCTCCTTGTGTTTGGAGCCTGCTGGGATTGTTGGGTTGCTATTTGTTGATATTGTTACTACTACTGTCGCTGATCGTTTAACATATTACACTATGCTCTGTGAAGTTGTCATGGTCAAGACCAATCCGGTCACTTCAATTGTTTCGACTAGCAGAGCAAACGAGTATTTTGGAGTTCCAGACATGCTTTTGGTTCAACCATGTCCTGTTTAAGACCAGCAGCATTATGCAAGTCGGAAGATTACTTTCAATCTTAATTGAGACTTCGACCACCCATCTGGCAAGTCTTTACATGAATGAAGTTCATTGGTTGAATCATTACTGTAGCTTGATAAGTTGCTATTGGGCACACGTATGTGCTCATGCGATGTGATCACAGATGCATGTGAGGTACTTTGCATATTGCCACACACAACTTTTGAGGAACTTCGCCCTTTTGTACAGATTCCGCCTCTATGGTCAACATGTCTCAGCAGGGGTGTGGGAAATCTGTGCCAAGTGCGGCATGACCGCCACGCCCACATTCTGTCACGTACAAAACTGGGCATGGATCTCTGCTTGCAGATGTTACTTTGAGAAGATCAGTTTGTTGACTGTCTTCGTCTGTCTATCATGTATGGACCATTATACTCTTTGTGGGAAATCTGTGAAAGCAGGAAAGGCATTTGTTTACATTACACCCTTCTAAAGATAATTGCTCACTTAACTGATGCTGCTTTATGTTTGCCTGGGTTGTCTTTGATGGTTTTGTTTTCTATTTTGTGTGGCTTGCTTTGGTGCTTGCAGTGGAGAGCCCTATTCCTATTCACTAAAATCTCAGCAAATCACAGCAAATTACTGGCATGATTGTTTAAGGGTGACCGTTGGCTAGGTGCAACATCTCTGACTGAGCCGATTTTGTAAACAGAACACCACATCCTAGATCGATAGCACGGACATTTACCCAGATGGTGAACTCAAGATGGACTAACGTAACATAAACAGGTAAACTTTCAGGTAAACCTCGGCTAGTATTCACGAGAAAGCTAGAAACACCATCATCGATTAATAAGCGCCAAGAACGAATACAACCAAGAGGAATACACAGGCAAGAGTGCGTGCGCATGTTGGTACATAGTGCGTGCGCAAGTGTGAATTTTCAATTACTTCCTGGTAAGATTACACTTGGGGGTACTTAGAAATAATTTTTAATCTTTGGCTACTATGAACCCTAAGAAGCTGCTAAAATTATAATTTTTGCTAGGGGTCTAAGTTCAGTATAGTACAGAATTTATCAGAATGTGTATCATAATAGGACTCAACACTCACTACGTTTACTAAGTGACTAAGCAATGCCTAGTTAGTCGTAACTTGCGACCTGATTTTGCGCCCTCTGTGTCTGTCTCGGCCCCAGTGCCCTAGAAACAGACGGAGAGAGAGCCTTTACAGAGAATCGGTGATGACTGAAAAAGGCGAGTTCTGCAGACTCAGGATCGACTGCGGCATCTTCCAGAAGCCCCGGCCTTGGCTGAAACTTGAGGCTTCGGAGGTGTTTTCTGGGCTTAGCGGGGAGCGGAGCTGTGCAAAGCGGAACGTCGAATTATCGCCAGTGGCGTGAGAAGAGGACAGCGATTGGAGGTGAGAAGCACAGTGGATGAGCGAAGAGTCGGGTCGTCATTGCAAACAGACACGAGCCGAAAAGAGTAGTGGCCACGACGAGAGCTATAAGGATCAAGACCCTGATCACCAGATATCGCCCCTCTACAGAGCGAAAGGGAGATCCAAGACCTTTCTGCTTCTGATCGGGGGCACCATGAAGCTGACGAAAGGGCGTTAGCAGAGGCAGTAGCACTAGCACCACAAGCAGAAGACACCTGCAGCCAGTTTGGTTGAACATCGAGGTGCCCTTCCCTGGCCAGAGGTCCCGCCTTTCAGATCATCCGCAACATCAGGTTACTTGACGGCAAAGAGGGGCGGGGGGGGGCGGTGCAACAGAACAAGAACGAATGTTGCGCCGATGGAAGCATGTACGGCACGTCGTGGCTTAGTGAAGCCTCCTCTGAGGATGGTAGCTTATAGTGAGACTTAAGGTGGACTGCAGGCTACAGGAATTGTAGTTTGGTTAGTGCCGCCAAGCGGCCCGGAGAGTTGTTAAGTTACAGGAAAGGAGGACGATAGCATTCAACTCAAAGTGCAGCTTATGATTCCAGGTCCGCCATCAAAGGCAGAGAGGACCCACCGATCGCAGCAGGGCACTGTTCTCAGCGAAGCTGAATGGCTGACCTTGGCGGACTACGAAGTTTTCTGGATTAGCTCGGCTGCTAAGGGAGGGAGAGTGGTGAAAGCATTTGAGGACTAAAGGTCCGCGTCAGCGGCTTGTGCAAAACCGGCCGTGTGACAGGATTTAAAGGGTCTGCATGCCCTGCCCTAGCATCTTCACTCGGTTGAGCCTTTTGAACCGGTGAGCCCTAAATGCCATCGCTTTTCGTGCTGTGTCCATGACACTTTGTGAGCCGTGAACCTTTCCTGAAGGGTGTCTACGGCTGAAGCCATTTTGGCACAGATTTTGGATCGAATTTCCTTGGCGCTTCTTCAAGCCCTTTCTCTTCGCCATGTGGGCTCGATTTCTGCCTCTCCTTACTGTGGTGGTGGCACGCACTCCAGAGGAGGTTGCCGAGAATGCTCGGTGGCTGGTCCACGAAGCGTCCTGGGGAACTTTGTCGACCCTCGATGCGTCCTCCGAGCCGGTCGGCGACACGCTGTCGTTTTCCGATGGCGCCGTCGGGAATTCTACAGGACGGCTTTTCTTCTACCTCATGGGTGACTATGAAGACAGCCTTCCTGCTGCATTGACGATCAGTCAGGCAGCGCTCAACTCATCCTGCGGAAGCATCGTCCCCACTCGTGCGGAGTATGACCCCGAGGATCCCCGATGCGGGCGCTTGACTGCCACGGGCGTGCTGAAGAGGGTCTCCGGCGAGGATGAGGCGCTGGGCAAGGCGGGGCTCCTCGCACGCCATCCTCAGATGGCTCACTGGCCCGCTAGCCATGACTTTCGGGTGCATGAGCTGGTGCCTTCGGAGATTTGGATCCTGGACGCCTACGGCGGGGGTCAGGTCGTCAAGCTCTCGGATTTTCTCTCAGCCAAGCCGAAGCACACCACGCCCTGGCAGCTTCCTCGTTCACGCATGATGCGGCAGTGGGGCAAGCCTCCACCGTTTTATCGGCCGGCCCAGCGAGCAAGATGGCTGGTCTACCACAGCATTTGGGGCACCGTGAGCACCAAGTCGGTTCACCTCAAAGGCTCCCCATGGGGGAACGCACGCTCAGTGGCCGACGGTGTCGGCGCCAACAGCACGGGCTTGCCGGTGCTGTACCTGCCAACGCCTGATCCTACAGCAGTGGATGTCGCTGCCGACAGCCATGTCACGATATCGCTGACCGAGGCAGCACTTCCTGACCGTGTCAGCCCCAAGGGCATCTGCAATGGGATGGATCCTGAAGACCCCACTTGCGCCCGCATTGCACTTACAGGCACCCTTCGCGCGCTGACGGGTGACGAGGTGACCCAAGCCGAGGTCAACTTAGGTGCCAGGCATCCCCTTGCACCTTGGTTGGCCCACGGCGGTGCCCACACCGGCGGCCAGTATTTCACCATCGACCTGAAAAGCATCACTTTCCTGGACTTCTACGGTGGCCCTGCGAAGGTGACCGTGTCCGAGTATCTCCGCGCTGTGGTGCCACATGAGATCATGGTTTGAGGGTGTGCAGGAGAAGGGGCGCTGGGAGGGTTAGGGGACTTGCAGCAAGAAATGGAAAACAAACTGGAGTAATGACCTTATGTAAGTAAGGCCAGTGAGGGGGATATCAGAACCCCGTTGCGGAGATGGCAGTACAAACCTTAGTAGCCCGATTAAGAAGCAGCGCCTGTGAACCATGTGACAGTTTCCATGTCCTAAGCCCTAAACCTTAAATTTCGGGCTAGGGTTTAGGGACTGTCCTGCTTGGAGATTAAGCATCCATTACGTCTGGAGGCTGTTTGAGCCCCAGTGCCCGTCGGCTGTTTTGTTGCATGCGGTCGCAGGGCATCTGCTCCCCCTGGATTAGGGTTGAGGCCGTTGCCCCAGGACTTGTATAGGACTTGTAATTCGACCGCCGCCTGGCCAAAGGGTAAGTAGGAGGCAACTTTCTTTCGTGAGCTGTGGCATGTTGGAAAAGAAACGCGTGTCGCTTGTCGTCGTAAGCCTATATAGTACTATATAGCCTTGTCTACAGCTCCCCTGGATTGTCCGAGTGCGAGCGCGGAAACCCTACGGAGCCCTGAGTTGCCGCACCTTGCACCGCCCAACCCTTACAGATCGAGCCTGAGTCTCTGCGCAAGACTGGCAGAACAGAGGCGCATCGCATTTCGCCATGCTTCGTAGGCAGTAACGCACAAGCTGCTGCGGCTAAGGGCCTCATGTCAGCCGGAAGCAAGTCTCGTTCCGAGGTGCCAGTTCTTGCAGCACCTGCAGTAACTTTGTATGTAGTCAGTGGCAGGCAACCATCGACCAGCCCGTACCGCCTGAGACAGAACCTGACGTGCTTGATGTGGTTGGATGTTGCCTAGAAAAACATGTCTGGCTCACAACGAGTTTTAATCAAATTTTCCATGATATCTCGGCTCCAAAAGGTCCCTTTGCCCCGGTTTATGTCACAGCCCATGGAGAAGCTGACCGGCCATTGGGTTCATCCCACCGCCCCCTCCGTGGTTCACGTGATCAAGAACGGCACCTTGCTCTGGGCTGCAGACGGAAGTCCAGGCGCCACCTGGAAGATAAGAGCTGATCCGGTGCAGAAGTATGGCAAGGATCACTTTTCTGTCGGCGAACGGAAACGCAAAGGTTCCAAGGCCAGTACTTTGAGGAAGCTAGGCGGTGGTTTCAGTCACAGTGTTCATCAACCAGATTTGGGATCATTGGTTGAAACCACTGATTTTATGGGTGTTTCTTGAAGTAGTGGCTCCCAAAATCTTAAATATTGGTCTGGTCTAGTCCGTACTCCCCCCCAATTTGCGCAACTAGGCTGATCTTTTGGGAATAGTGAGGCAGCCTCCAATCAGGAAATGTATCCTCAGATCCAGCCTCGACTTAGAATGGATGAGTCCTTCAGTCGCTCAACACTGGAAGCGCTTGGCTCCAAACATGGCCAGCTGCCAAGAAGTAAAGCTGGTCGACGCGAAGGGATCCGAGCTTGCCTTGGTGGATCTGAAATCGGAAGCTGGACGCCGGCTTCAGCCGCATTTTTTAATTTTGGTTTCTCCAGCACCTATAGGGGATGATCGCTTGAAGCCACAACCATATTTCGTATAAAAAATCACCATCCAGGAAAAGATATTGAATGTCGCAGACTTGCGCCATCTGATCAAGCGCAAGTATTTTAAATCGCTCACTTGCTTTGCGGATGACATCTCTTTGACTGAAGTAGCTACTGGCAAGCTTTTGAGCGATGAATCAGATGTCTCGTCTAGCGACATCCTTCCGCCAGTGGTGAGAGTGTCCAGCTACATTTCAGATATGATCTCGCGAAATTCCTTGCACCTCATCTTTTCGGACGGCAAGCAACGGGACGTAAGCGTGGCCGAAGGGTCCCGCGGGGCCCCAGTGCAGTCCATCCGAGACCTGACGGCATGGGTAGCGACAGAGACACAGCGACCCGAAGCTTTCATCACGGTCTACCATGGAGATCCGAAGTCATCCCCGGCATTATCCAAATATGGCAGCTTACAGCTGGAAAGTGCAACTCTTCATTTGCAGTTGATGGAAACCTTGGGTGAGTGGTGGGTCAGCAAGAAGCTAAAGGTGCTAAACTCTGATGGAACACCATGTACCTCCGACCTTGCATCGGCTGGTTCTTTCATGGAGGCACGGCAGATTATCGCCAGGGACACCCTTCGGCCCACCAGATTCGTGCGGCTTTTGCTGGGAGATGAGAGGAAGGAGATGATCAATTGGGATGAGAAGCTCTTGGCAGAACATGAAGTGCTCACCTTGACGGCAGAGATGGCTCCTTGCATCCAGGAACTCCTGCAAAGGGGCGTCCAGGTGAAATATATGAGTGGAGAAGTGCTGGACCTTTCGGCCTTTGAGGGCAAAACTGGGATCCGCGCCCCTTGCCAGTATGAATATCAGATCTCACAGCTCCGACCTGGCCAGTCAGTTTGGATCGGTTGCGGAGGATTCTACAAGGAAATTCAAGCACCATGGGACACCTGGCTTTTCGTGAACTTTTTGATTTTCAAACACAAGAATCACCCAGTCTGAATGGCGCGATCCGCCTCGACCGAGGGCACGACCCATAATGAGAATCATGCATGAATAACCAGGCTAGCCGGCATCGTTCCCTGCAGATCGCAGCGGGTAGGCATTTCGGGAAGCATCCGTGGCTGTGGATCTCGCGCCGCTCTGGCAGCCTGCTATGAACCCCATCCCAAAAATCAGTTCAGAATAGTGGCTTCTTGGGATGAGCATTAACCCAATGTTGGTGCTCGTCAGTAGCTTGACCCATATCTATTTGTCAACAAAGATGGAAAGCCCCCATCATGTGCGTGCATGCTTTACTTTATTTATTGGAAATGAACTCCACTCGTTATCATGAATGACCGGTATGGTGTGCCATTGTGTTATTAACATTGAACATATGTTGAGATGGATCGATTAATGGCAATCAACCATAATCAAAAGCATCATCAAACACCTGGTTACACTTTACCATTGGAAATCAACAACCTTCCTCAAAAGCTCTCACTAAACAGAGGCTTTTTTTCAGAGAGGAGGTGACTCTTCATAAGTGGGTAATTGACAACTTCACTTACAATCATTCATTTAATGATCATGACTAGCCATATCTATCCATTGGATCAAAAGCCTCTGAGCAAACACATGACTATGATCTGCTATAAATCAAAACCCTGGTGTCTAACTACTTTCAAAAATGGGTTCTGTTTACCATAGGTTTTTAACCATCCCCCATCTTTCCCTCGCATTTGTTCCAAACATTTCCAAGCATGTTCCTGTCATCTAGAGGAAGGCCTATTTGGCTTGATCTCGATCCAAGATCTTCGTGAAGCCATCGCATCAATGCTGCATCTCCGCGCCACCCACGTGTCGCTGATCACCGGTGGGAAACGTCTCTGGGACTCTCATCCTTTCGACCTATGTGACCTGCAGGATGAGACCATTACGGTGTGCGTACGTGACCCGCAGCTGTGTCAACAGGACCAACATGAGATCCCTGGATTGAGCTTCATAGCCTTGTTGAGTTTTTTGAGGATTCATCCGGCCTTTTGAGTAGATCATGGACTTAAGTTAAGCATGTGTGTCTTTTTCAATGGTCTATCCAGCAAATCGGGAACCATGGTTTTCTCCAGATGGCTTTACCACACCCAAGGATCCTCACCTTTAGCAACAATGGCTACAATGACAGGGTGTGCATCCACTGTGGCGCTGAATCGTGGATGGAAAATCGGACCAGGGAGCCTAAGAAATAGTTTGTTGGATGATGTTCGAGGAAAGCTTTCAGCCAGAGGCCCCCCAAAAGGGGGACGGCGCTTCATGTACAGTGCACAGGCCACGCTTTCCACGCTGAAAATCAGGAGAACCGGCTATGAAGATATTGGGAAACCTGATTCTGAGAGATTGGACTACAAAGTGATATTTTTTATGCCTGGTAACAATAAGCCAATTTTTTTCCCCTGCAATTGGAATTAATTATATAGTAATTGATAAGATGATATAATGTGGTCGTAATAAATCATACTCTCGGATTTTGATAGCTCTTACTTCCGGGTCTTGAAGAATTTTTCTGACTTATTCTTTGGGCGTAATTTCGTGTATTATTAGATTTTATCGGGTCTATTTGATTTATTCTTATTTATTTTTCTTTTAGAATCTTTATTATTTCTTGGCGGAAAATTCTTTCTCGATATCTTTGATATTTCTATCTTTTCTGGATTATTCTTGATTATAAGAAATCATATTCTCGAATATTAAAAATTCTTTCTGATCTCGTTTTGGCTATAATATATCATATTATCTGATTATAGGAGGTCTTATTAAATCGAATTATAAAATGGTTCTTTCTGGCTTGTTCTTTGATTATAATAAATTATATTCTCTGGCATTATATAGATTATTTCCACTGGTGGTTGATGATTTTATTTCGATATTTTTGATCGTATTAAATATTATTTTCTTGGTTATTTTTATTTATAATAAATCGTACTATCGGATCTTGAAGGTTCTTTCGAGGCTATTTTGCATATAATCAATTATATTATCGTATTTTGGTTGATTTTTATTTCTTGCAAGGACTTAGTAATTTTTCCGATCTAATCTTGATTGTGATAGGTCGTATTCTTCGATATTCTTTTTTTTTTTCTAAATTATTCTTGATTATAATAATTCGTATTCTGGTCAATTCTTGGTCTTCTTAATTTATTTTCTCGGGTCTTTATGGATTTTTCTGGCAAAATCTCAATCTGAATAAATTATATTATCGGAATTTGGTGGATCTTTCTTGCCTATTCTTGATCGTAATAAATCGTTGTGCCGGATCTTGGCGATCTTTCTAATCGTTTGATCGTGATATACTAATTATCGGATCTTGATGATTCTTTCCGGTCCGCTCTGGGCCGTAATAAATCGCACTCCCGAGTCTTGGTCTCTCTTTCTGATATTCTCTTGGCTATAATATATCGTATTGCCAGATCTTGACTTTTCTACGCCGTTCTTGGCCTTATTATTTCGTATTGCCGGTCTCTTTCTGGCCCAGTCTTGATTATAGTAAAAATATCATATTCTCGGGTCTGGATGGCTCTTTATGACTCTTCTTTGCCTATATTAAATCACATTCGGAAATATTAATTCTTTCTATCTCATTATTGGTCGTATCAAAATCGTATTCCCGGATCTTGGAAAATCTTTCTGATCTATTCTTGAATAATATATATTATTTCCTGGATCTTGATACATCTTTCTGGCCCACTTCTTGGATATAATAAAATATTGATTCATAAATTAGGAAATTCTTTCTGACCCGTTCTTGTCTTTAATAAATCATGCTCCCGAATATTGATAATTCTCTCTGGTCCGCTCTTAGATATATTAAATCTTTTTTCTTAGATTTTGATAGATCTTTCTGATCCAGTCTTGGCCATAATAGATCGTATTGTCGGATCTTGAAGATTCTTTCTGGGTCACTCTTGCCCATAATAAATCGTGCCCCTAGATCTTGGGCGGATCTTTCTGTTCAATTCTTGATCGTTATAAATCGTATTCTTGATAGCTCTTTCTGACCTTCTTTTGCCTATATTAAATCGTGCTCCCGGATATTAATTCTTTGTGCCCCACTCTGGCCGTATCGAACCATATTCCCGGATCTTGATAGAAAATTCTGACCCTCACTTGAGAATAATAAATCGTACTCCCGGGTCTTGATGCATCTTTCTGGCCCCTTTCTTGGGGGTAGTCAATTATATTGTCGGATCTTGGTGTTTTGTCTGGTCCATTCTTGGTCGTAACAAATCGTATTCCCAGGTCTTAGTGGCACACGCTTGGCCGTAGTAAATCGTACTCCCGGGTCTTGGTAACTCTTGCCGGCCAATTCTTGGACGTAACAAATCGTACGGCCGGATCTTGAGCTGTTTCTGGGCCACTCTTGCCTGCAATAAATCGTACTTCCGGAAGTTGGTGGTTCTTTCTGGCCCACTCTTGGCCGCAATAAATCGTGCTGCTGGTTCTTGAAAGCCTTTCCGGGCCTCTCTTGCCCTTATTAAATCGTACTGCAGGGGTTGGTGGCTGATTCTGGCCCAGTCGTAACAAATCGTACTCCCGGGTCTTGATGGCTCTTTCTGGCCTTCTCTTGCCCATATTGAATATAAATCGTACTCTCGGGTATTCGTGGTTCTTTCTGACGCACTCTTGGCCGCAACAAATTGTATTGACAGTTCTTGCAGGTTGCTTCTGAACCCTTCTTGGCTCCACAAATCGTACTCCCGGTTTTTTGGGGACTCTTCTGGCCCATTCTCGGCCGCATCAAATCGTCCTCCCGGGTGATGGTGGGCTTTTCTGGCTCACTCTTGGTCGTAACAAATCGTAATTATGGGTTTTGATGCATCTTTCTGGCCGACGTCTTGGGCTAAGAACCGTTGCTTTCGCCAAATGCATAGCCAAAACAGTTGTTGAGCTTTTCGTGGCCTAAATGATGTGTTGGTCTCGTCAAATGCATATCCGAAAAAGTTGTTAACCTTTTCGGTGACCTGAACAATGTGGTGCTTTCGTCAAATGCATACAAGAAGAAGATAGTAACCTTTTCGTAATTTATGTGTTGCATTCACCAAATGCATACCTAAACAAGTTGTTAACCTTCTCGTGGCCTAAATGATGTGTTGCTATCGTCGAATGCTCACCCGAAGAAGTTGCGAACCTTCTCGTGGCCTATATAATGTGTTGCTGTCGTCAATAGCATACCCAAAGAAATTGATAATCTTTTCGTGGCCTATATGATGTGTTGCTCTCGTCAAACGCATACCGGAAAGGTGTTAACCTTTTCGTGGCCTGAATGATGTGTTGCTTTCGTCAAATGCATACCCAAAGAAGTTGTTAACCTCATCGTATTCTAACAGATGTAGTGCTTCTGCCATATGCATGGCCAAAGCATTTGTTAATCTTTTCGAGGCCTAAATGATGTGATGCTTTCGTCAAAGGCACATCCAAAAAGATTTTTAACCTCATCGTGGCCTAACAGATTTAGTGCTTCCACCATGTGCATAGCCAAAGCATTCATTAACCTTTTCGGGGTCTAATGATGTGATGCTTTCGTCAAATACATACCCAAACAAGTTGTTAATCTTTTCGTGGCCTAACAGCTGTGTTGCTTTCGCAAAATGCATACCCGAAGCAGTTGTTAACCTTTTCGTGGCCTATATAATGAGTGACTTTCGCCAAATGCATAGTCAAAGCAATTGATAATCTTTCTATGGCCTAAATAATATATTGCTGTCGTCAAATGCATACCCAAAAAAATTCTTAACCTTTTCGTGGCCTGAACGATCTGGTGCTTTCGTCAAATGCATACCCAAAGAAGATATTAACTGTTTCGTGGCTTAAATGAAATGAGACTCTCGTTAAATGCACCTTTTCCAGGCCTAAATGATGTGTTGCTCCCGTCAAATGCATATCCAAAGAAGTTAATAACCTTTTCGTGACCTGAATGGTGTGTTGCTTTCGCCGAATGCATGCCCAAAGAATCAGTTGACATTTTCGTGGTCTAAATAATGTGGGGCTCTTGTCAAATGGACACCCCAAGAAGTTGTTAACCTCATCGTGACCTAAATGGCGTGTTGCTTTCGTCAAATACATACCTGTTAACCGTTTCCTGGCCCGAGTGATGTGTTGATGGCGTCAAATGCATACCCAAAGAAGTTTGTTAATTTTTTCTTGGCCTGACAGATGTGTTGCTTTCGCCAAATGCATAGGCAAAGCAGATATTATTCTGTTCGTGACCTGAATGATGTGTTGTTGTCGTCAAAGGCATACCCAAAAAAGGTATTAACCTTTGCGTGACCTGAACGATGTGCTGCTTTCGAAAAATGCATACGAGGTCAAATTCATACCCAAAAAAAGTAGTTAACATCTTCATAACTAAATGATATGTTGTTTTCGTCAAACGCACGCCCAAGGAAATTATTACCATCTTCGTGGCCCCAATAATGTATTGCTTTCCTCGAATGCATACTCAAAGAAGTTGTTAATCTTTTCGTGGCCTATATGATATGCTATTTTCGTCAAATATATGCCCAACGAAGTTATTAACATCTTCGTGATCTCAATAATATATTGCTTTCGTCGAATTCATACCCAAAGAAATAGTCATTATCTTCGTGGTCTAAATAATGGGTTGCATTTGTCAAATGCATACTCGACGAAATTGTTAACCTTTTCGTGGCCTAAAGGATGTCTTGCCATCGTCAAATGCTTGCCCGAAGAAGTTGCGAACCTTCTCGTGGCCTATATGATGTGTTGCTTTCGGCATATGCACATCTAAAAAATGTTAACTTATCATGGCCTAACAGATGTGTTGCTTTCGCCAAATACATAGCCAAAGCAATTGTTAACCTTCTCGTGGCCTAAATGATGTGTTGCTTTCGTCAAATGCATACCCAAAGGAGTTGTTAACCTTCTCGTGGCCTAAATGATGTGTTGCTTTCGTCAAATGCATTTCCAAAGAAGTTGTTAACCTTTTCGCGGCATGAACGCTCTGGTGCTGTCGTCAAATGCATACCCAAAGAAGTTGTTAACCTTATCGTGGCCTAAAAGAATTGTTGCTCTCGTCAAATGCCTACCCAAAAAATGTTGACCCTTTCGTGGCCTCAATGATATGGTGCTTTTATCAAATACATACCTCAAGAAATTCTTACCCTTGTCTTGGCCTTAATGATGTGTTGCTTTTTTATCAGACACGTCCCAGTTAACAGTTTCGTGGCCCGACTCATGTGTTGCTGTCGTCAAATGCATACCCAATTAAATTCTTAACCTTTTCGTGGCTCAACAAACGGGTTGCTTTTGCCAAATGCATAGCCAAAGCATTTGTTAACCTTTTCGAGGCCTAAATGATGTGTTGCTCTCGTCAAATGCATGCCTAAAGAATTTGTTATCCTTGTCATGACCTGAACGATATGGTGTTTTCGTCAAATGCATCCCCCAAGAAGTTGTTAACCTTTTCGTGGCCAGAACGATGTCGTGCTTTCGTCAAGTACATACCCAAAGCAGTTGTTATTTTTTCGTAACCTACATGATATGTTGCTTTCGTCACAAGCATACTCGAAGAAATTTCGAACCTTTTCGTGGCCTCAATAATGTGTTGCTTTCGCCAAATGCATACCCAAAGACGTTGTTAGCCTTTTCGTGGTCTGACAGATGTGTTGCTTTCGCCAAATGCATACCCAAAGCAATTGTTAACCTTTTCGAGGACTAAAAGGTGTGTGGCTCTCGTCAAACACAAGCCCAAAAAGGAGTTATTAACATTTTCGTGGATATATTGCTTTCGGCGTATGCATATTTAATGAAATTAGCCTTTTCATGGCCTAATTCACGTGTTGCATTCATCAAATGCATATCTAAACAAGCTGATACCCTTGTCGTGACCTGAATGATGTGTTGCTGTCGTCGAATGCTTACCCGAAAAAGTTGCGAACCTTCTCGTGACCTTTCTGATGCGTTGCTTTCGTCAAATGCATACCTCAAGAAGTTGTGAATTTGATCGGAGCCTAAACGAATTGTGGCTCTCGTCAAATACATACCCAAAAAGGATGTTAATCTTGTCTGGGCCTAAATGATGTGGTGCTATCACCAAATGCATATCCAAAGAACTTGTTAACCTTTTCGTGACCTAAATGATATTTTGTTTTCGCTAAATGCAGACCCAAAGCAGTTGTTAACCTTTTCGTGGCCTATATGATGTGTGGCTTTCGCCAAATGTACGGCACAGCCAAAGCAGCTGTTAATCTTTTCGTGGCCTAAATATTGTGGGGCTTTCACCAAATACATGCCCAAGAAAATATTATCCTTTTCGTGGCCTAAATGATGGGTTGCTTTCACCACATGCATACCCCAAAAAGATGTTAACCTTTTCGTGGCCTGAACGATGTGGTGCTTTCGTCAAATGCATATCCACAGAAGTCGTTAAGCTTATCGTGACCTAAATAAATTGTGACTCTCATCAAATGCATATCCAAAAGTCTAAATGATGTGTGGCTCTCGTCAAATACACGCCCAAAGAGGTAGCTAACATCTTCTTGGCCTATATGGTGTTTTGCTTTCGTCGAATGCATACTCAATGAAGTTAACCTTTTCGTGGCTTGATTGATGAGGTGCTCTCGTCAAATATATACCTACAGAAGTTCTTAATCTTATCATGACCTAAAAGAATTATGACTCTCGTCAAATACATACCCAAAGAAGTCGTCAATCTTTTCGAGACCTCAATGATATGTTGCTTTCGTCAAATGCATACCCAAATAAATTATTTGCTTTTTCGTGGCACTAGATGTAGTGCTTTCGCCAAATGCATACCCAAAAAATGTTAATATCTTGGTGGCATCAATAATAAGTTTCTTTCAATCAATATTTCCAAAAAAGCTGTTAACCTTTTCGTATCCTAACAGATATGTTGCATTCATCAAATTCATACCCAAAGAAGTTATTAATCTTTTCGTGGCCTACGTGATATGTTGCTGTCGTCGAATGCTTACCCGAAGAAGTTGCGAATCTTCGCGTGGCCAATATGGTCTAAATGGTGTGTTGCTTTGGTCAAATGAATATCCAAGGAAAGTGTTAACCTTTTCGTGGTCTAAATGATGTGTCGCTTTCACCCAATGCATACCCAAAGAAGTTGTTAATCTTTTCGCGGCCTAAATAATATATGTTTCTCGTCAAATGCATATCCAAAACAGTGTTAAGCTTTTCCTGGCCTGAACGATGTGGAGCTTTCGTCAAATGCAAAGTCAAAGAAGTTTTTAACCTTTTCGTGGTCTAAATGATGTGTTGCTGTCGTCAAATGCTTACCCGAAGAAGTTGCGAACCTTCTCGTGGCCTATATAATGTGTTGATTTCGTCAAATGTATTCCCGAAGAAGCTAACCTTCTCGTGGCCTAAATGATGTGTGGCCCTCGTCAAACGCATACCCGAAGAAGTTGTTAACATCTTCGTGATCCCAATGATGTGCTGCTTGCTGCTTTCGTCGAATGCATAATCAACGAACTTGTTAACCTTTTCGTGCCCTAAATTGCCCTAAATGATGCGTTGCATTCGTCAAATGCTTACCCAAAGAAGTTGCGAACCTTCTCGTCGCCTATATGATGTGCTGCTTTCGTCAAATGCATACCTAAACAAAGCTGCTAACCTTCTCGTGGCCTAAATGATGTGTTACTTTCGTCAAATGCATGCCCAAAGAAGTAGTCAACATCCTCGTGGCCCCAATGATGTGTTGCTTTCGTCAAATGCGTACCCGAATAAGTTGTTATTCTTGTCGTGGCCTAAATGAGGTGTAGCTTTCGTCAAATACATACCCAAAGAAGTTATTAACCTTGTCGTGACCTATATAGTGTGTTGCTTTCGCCAAATGCATACCCAAAGAAGTTGTTAACCTTTCATGGTCTCAATAATGTGTCGCTTTTACCAAATAAATACCCAAAGAAGTTGTTAACCTTTTCGTGGCCCCAATGATATGTTGCTTTCGTCGAATGCATACTCTTCGATATTATTCACCTTTTCGTGGCCTAAAAGATGTGTTGCATTCGTCAAATGCATACCCAGAGAAGTAGTTAAAATCCTCGTGGCCTCCATGATGTGTTGCTGTCGTGGAATGCTTACCCGAAGCAGTTAATAACTTTATCGTGGCCTATATAATATGTTGCTTTCGTCAAGTTCATACTCAATGTTAACCCTGTCGTGGCCTAAATGATATGTGGCTCTCGTCAAACTGTCAATAAATGCTGACCAGAAGAAGTTGCGAACCTATTCGTTGTCTAACAGATGTGTTGCTCTCGTCAAATGCACACCCACAGAAGTTGTGAATCTGATCGTGGCCTAAATAATATGTGGCTCTTATCAAATGCACGCCCCAAGAAGTTGTTAATCTTCTTCTGGCCTAAATAGTATGTTGTTTTCATCAAATGCATACCCAGAGAAGTTATAAACCTTTTCGTGGCCTAAATAATGGGTCGCTTTCGCCAAATGCATAACCAAAGAAATTGTTAATTTTTTCGTGGCCTAAAAGATGTGTTGCTTTCGTCAAATACATACCTGTTGACCGTTTCGTGGCCCGAGTGACGTGCTGGTTTCGTCAAATGCATGCCCAAAGAAGTTCCTAGCCTTTTCGTGGTCTAATAGATGTATTGCTTCCGCCAAATGTATAGCCCAAGCAGTTGTTAACCTTTTCGTGGCCGTGTGTTGCTCTTGTCAAATGCATGTCCAAAAAAGATGTCAACTTTTTCGTGGCCTCAACGATATGCTGCTTTCGAAAAATACATACGCATACGAAGTTGATAACCTTTTCGTGGACTAAATGATGTGCTGCATTCGTCAAATGAATTCTCAAAAAAGTTGTTAACCTTGTGGGGCCCAAATGGAATATTGTAGTCGTCAAATGCTTACCCGAAGAAGTTGCAAACCTTCTCGCGACCTATATGATATAATGCTATCGGCAAATGCATACCCAAAGAAATTATTAACTTTTTCGTGGTCAAAATAATATGTAGCTTTCGTCAAATGCATGCCCAAAGAAGCAGTTAACATCTTCGTGGCCTCAATGATATATTGCTTTCATCAAATGCATATCCAAAGAAGTTAATAGCCTTTCATGGCCTAAATGATATTTTGCTTTCGACAAATGCATACCCAAAGCAGGTGTTAACCTTTTCGCGGCGTAAATGATGCGGTTAACAACTTCTTTGGATATGCATTGTCAATAAGCAACACATCTGCTGGACCACGACAACGTTAATAATTTCTTTTGATATGCATTTGACAAAAGCAACACATCATTGAGGCCACGAAAAGGTTAACAACTTCTTTGGGTATGCATTTGACGAGTGCCACAATTCTTTTAAGCCACGATCAGATTCGCAACTTCTTTGAGCATGCATTCGACGAAAGCAACATATCTGTTCGGCCACGAAAAGGTTAACAATTTCTTTGGATATGCATGGAACGACAGCAACACATCACTCGGGCCACGAAAAATATAACAACTTCTTTGAGTATGCATTCGACGAAAGCAGCACATCATTGGGGCCACGAAGATATTAACAACTCCTTTGGGCGTGCATTTTTCCAGAGCCATGCATTATTTAGGCCAGGAAAAGGAAAAGATTAATAATTGCTTTGGGTATGCATTTGGCGAAAGCAATCCATTATTGAAGATACGAAAAGGTTAACAACTTTTTGGGGCATACATTCGACGAGAGCCACACATCATTTAGGCCACGAAAAGGTTAATAACTTCTTTGGGTATGCGTTTGACGAAAGCAATCCATCGTTCAGGTCACGAAACAGATATCAACTGCTTTGGGAATGCATTTGGCGAGAGCAACACATTTATCAGGCCACGAAAGCTTAAGAATTTCTTTGGGTATACATTTCTCGAAAGCAACTCATCACTCGGGCCACGAGATGGTTAATAGGTATGCATTTGACGGATACAACACATCTTTTGGCCACGAAAAGGTTAATAACTTCTTTGGGTACGTATTTGGCGAAAGCAGCACATTATTTAGACCAAGAAAAGCATAAATACTTCTTCGGGCATGCATTTGACGAAAGCAACACATCACTCGGGCCACGAGACGGTTAACAGGTATATATTTGACGACTGCAACACATCTTTTAGGCCACGAAAAGGTTAACAACTTATTTAGGTATGCATTTGATGAAAGCAATCGTTTAGACCACGATCAGATTCTTAATTTTTTGCGGGCATGCTTTTGACGAAAGCAACATATCTATTAGGCCACGAGAAAGTTCGCAACTCTTTCGGGTAAGCATTTGTTGACAGCAATACAACATTTAAGCCACGAGAAAGTTAATAATTTCTTTAGGTATGCATTTGACGAAAGCAACATATTATCGAGGCCACGAAGATGATAACTGCTTCTTTTAATAAGAACTTGATGACAGCAATACATCATATAGGCCACGACCAGATTCACAATTTCTTCAGGTAAGCTTTTGACGACAGCAACAATCTCGTTTTTGGGTTTGCACTCGACGAATGCATCACATCATTTAGGTCGCGAGAAGGTTAGCAACTTCTTTGAACATGCATTCGATTGGGGCCACGACAAGGTTAACAACTTCTTTGGGCGTGCGCTTGACGAGAGCCACACATCCTTCAGGCCACGAAAAGGTTAACCAATTGCCTTGGCTATACATTTGGCGAAAGCAACATATCTTTCAGGCCACGAGAAGATTCGCAACTTCTTCGGGTAAGCATTTGACGAAAGCAACATTTTATTGGGGCCACGAAAGGGATAATAATTGCTTTGGGTATGCATTTGACGAGACCAATACTTTATTTAGACCACGATAATATGATCGACTTCTTCGGGGATATACTTGACGAAAGCAGCACATCATTGAGGCCACGAAGATATTATCATTTTTTGAATATATATTTTGACGAATGCAATATATCATTGGGGCCACGAAGATGCTAACAACTTGTTTGGGTGGGCGTTTGACGAGAGCCACCCATTATTTAGGCCACAGAAAAGGCTGATACCTTCTTTGGCTATGCACTTGACGACAGCAACCCATTCACTCGGGCCACGAATCGCTTAGCAGGTATGTATTTGACGAAAGCAACACATCTGTTTGGCCACGAAAGATTAACAACTTCTTGGGGCGTGCATTTGACAAGAGCGACATATTATTTAGGCCACGAAAAGGTTAATAATTGCTTTTGGGTATGCATTCGGTGAAAGCGACACATCATTCCGGCCAAGAAAAGGTTAAGAACTTCTTTGGGTATGCATCTGGCGAAGCAACACACCATTTAGGCCACGATAAGGTTAACAATTTTTTGAGTATGTATTTGACGAGAATCATATATTATTTAGGCCACGAGAAGGTGCACAACTTCTATAGAATTCTATAGACATATATTTTAGACGAGCCACAACATATCTCTTGGCCATAATAATATATATATTCCCAAGTCTTAACCTCAGATCTTAATAAAATATATTTTCAATAAATCGTATCCCATAATTTTCTAAGGCTCGCGTACCTATTTCTTATTCATAATGAATTATATTATCGATTTTTAAGCATCCTCTCGAATATTCAAAAGATTATATTTCCTTTATGTGAACAATTTTTCTAGATTATTCGTAATCGAATCATTCGGAAATTTCTTCCGACCCCTTCTTAGCCACTAGATCTTAAGTCGTAATCATAATTTAATTACACCAGCGAAGACCCCAAATAGCAATAAGCCAATCAAGATAAAGCATAATTTCGAACAAGGCAACAAACTCGAAACTACAACACTTTGTACAGGACGGAGTCAACAGTTTAGGATTTAAGGTTAAGGTTCAGGGTTAGGGGCTTAAACCCTAAAGTCAAGTCCCCGGCGAGGCGCGTCACAGCATCCGGCTCCCAGACTCAGACAGAGCGGAGACAACAGCGGATGTAAATTGAGATTATGAGGGGAGACAAATCCGGCTAGTCCCCGGCGAGGCGTGTCCCAGCATCCGGCTCCCAGACTCAGACAGAGCCGAGACAACAGCGGAGACAACAGTTCAAATTGACATTATGCAGGGAGACAAATCCGGCTAGTCCCGGGCGAGGCGCGTCACAGCATCCGGCTCCCAGACTCAGACAGAGCGGAGACAACAGCTTAAATTGAGATTATATGGAGGGAGACAAATCCGGCTAGTCCCCGGCGAGGCGCGTCGCAGCATCCGGCTCCCAGACTCAAA
>CAJNDV010031833.1:32717-44778 GCA_905221635.1 Symbiodinium sp. CCMP2456 | reverse complement strand
CCTAAACCCTAAACCTACACCCCAAACCTCTGTGAACCCTGCAGCCATGAAAGCCTAAAACTCCGACAAAATGTTCCGTAAGAATCCTGAACCTAAAGCATAGGTCGACGCCGACTTCCGGGTGTGGCTCATTGAATGCCTCTTGCTCTTTTGAGGGTTCTCTAAGGATTCTACAGCAGGTTTCGGGATTCTTTCACGGCTCCATCAGGATCCCAACCACACGATCTTTGGGTGGCCTAGGTTTAAGGTTCAGGGTTTGGGGCATGAGGTGAGGTGGGGGGGGGGGGGCTTCTGGGTGCGGTTTCGGCGGGATGTTTGGGGTGTTGGGTTACCGCTTTGTCGGTTTAGGGTTTAGGGTTTAGGGTTTAGGGTTTAGGGTTACGCCTGTGGGTCTGAAAATCTGCAGGGCAGCTTGGATTACGGCCAGAGAACATGGGAAAGGATGTTGGATCTAAGGATCCGGAGCCCGGGTCTTTGTTCCCCAGGAAGATGCGATAGACTTACAGGAATATGGATACTTGTTTAGAGTACAGGAATACGGATACTTATTTCCGACATGTCAATAATTTGGGTTTGAGCTCCGGGATATTTTGGAACCCTTATGGACCGTTCGGGGACCTCTGGCATTTGGCGACACTTTGCACCAAGTCTCGGCCTGTGGCGTTCTTTGGATTTGAGGGAGCTTTCCTGAAGAGGAAGTCCTGGGGTGGTGGACTCCCGGACACAAAACAGTTAGGCGGGAGGCAGCAAAACCTAAAGGACTGATTTGTGACGGTGTCCACGGGCCTTAAACCGACTCCAAGAGCCTGGTGTTCTACGAAATTTGGGGGTTAGTAGACAGAGTTCCGCTTGGCATAACCTACTGGTAGCAGCTGCTTCGTCTAAGTGTGCGGTCATTCGCCTGGAATCAGTTTCGCAACACGAAGAAGCTCGAATCTAGGCCTCAGCTCATGCAACCTTCATCACGGAAAGGAACTTTGCATTCACAACAGGAGCCCCTGAGAAGAAACATACCCTAGTAATCAAAAGACCATCTTATCGCGAAGCTGCAAGGCAATGCCAACCCGTGCTTGGATCTCTGCAGCGCTTACTTGTCGCACCTGATTCCCACCATGCCGCCGGTCAAGATTTGTTTCATGTTCTGGCATTGTGCAACTCATCCTATCGGTATAGAGGAGGCTGGTGCTACAAGAACCACAAGCGATTTCAAATTGAAGTGCGAACAGCATTTTTCCTGTCGGGGTCGCCATGCCTTGGTACACCCACAGACCCAGAAAAGACGAAGCTGATAAGTTTGGTGGGAGCTTGTAGCATTGAGGCCGGGGAATTTGTTTCTCATTCGTAGGAGTTACAGTAGAAGGAATTGCGCTTCTGACTTTGTGCACGGCAGCTTCATATGTCGTATGTCGTGAAGAAATGGCCTCCACGCGGAAGCCCCGATCCACAAAAATGTCGTCAAGCCTGAACTCGCCCTGAGCTGTGGCGGTGGCCTTTCCTCCAAGGTTGGACTCGGCCCTGCAACTCACCGTAGACCAGATCCTCGGCTGTTGCTAGGGACAGGGAGATTACTGCAGTCATTGAAGGAGGCAGCTGGTCGTCATAGCCATCATTGGAGGCAGGACCTGTGGTAATTGTATTCTTGTCTTCCTTCTTCTAGCCGTCGTAGTAGCAGTAGAAGGAGGAGGAGGGGGAGGAGCAGGAGTAGGAGTAAGCGAAACCGAAGCCAATGCCCAGAACCCAGGCTGCCCAGGACCTCTGGCCCAAGCCTGATGAAGACTACCCACATCATATCCAAGATCCCGAACACCCTAGCAACCCGAAAGCCTCAAAGCAAATCCCAGACCTTGGTTCTTCCTGTAAGAACATACAAGCCTCAAGCCTCAGTTCACCAAGCCGCAAACTGTAGTCCTGAAATATTCGCGAGCTCTGAAACCTACTGCAATATCCGTCTCATCCCAAGCTCCCGGACCTGGTCGCCCAAAAAAAATCGTGAGCCTCGATTTAAGGCTTAGGATTTACGGTTTTAGGGTTTAGGGTCGCAAGCTTCTGCTCTCTTCCTCGCACCAGAGCCCTGAGCAATTAAATGGCTCAGTGGACCTAGCAAGCAGGTTCTGAGCCTGGGTATACTTCAGGAGTTCTCTTTGTGCAGGCGGGTATGTACAACATCTTTTCTAAACCCTACAATCGAGGCCCTATAAGCCCTATCATACTACGTAAAACTTATGACCCTTCGCCGCCGCCTTCCCCGAGGATGTTTGGAGATCTTGGTGCTGTTAGCGGCCGCTTGGGGTAGCATGTGGAACTTTGGGTTGAGGACCTTTCGGATATGGGCTTACCCTAACCCTCCAGGTACCTACTAAAAAGGGCCCTAGGGGCTCTAGTACCCTGTTTAGTAGGTATTGGGGGGTTAGGGTTAGGCAAGGCCAGCAGAGAGTTGATGGCAATTGTGGAGTGGAGTGTAGATGTTAGGATTGTGGGTTGCTAGGAGTTGAACGCGTGGGTGTCGTTTTGGGTCTTCCGAAAGGAGTATGTGATGCATGAATGAAACAGCCCTTATCTCCAGAGAAGGGTAGATTCCGTAGGTCTATGGCGTCTGGAGAGATAGCGTGTCTGAACGCCTTGCCTTTCCACGCAGCGAATTAGCAGCATAAACCGTTCACATCCCTAAACCCCAATAATCCCGTGCTGCTGTTTAGCAAGGATCCTAGAGGTTTTGGGCTACATGCTGGAGCATATGAATCCAAACCTTGGCCCATTGGTTGCGACTCCTGCATTCGCTGTGGAGCCGTTGCATGGGTTGGTTCGGCTAGCACAGGAAGTCGGGGCAGTGGGGTTTGGAGGTTGGGTGGTTCATCTGACTTTTGAGCCAGCGTCCAGCGCAATCCTAAACAATTCCTATGCTATTTTGGGGGTTCCTTATTATAGTGATAGTGTACTGGGCCCCAAAACCCTCTCCTAATCATTAAGGCCCCTATAGTACTTACCAGAGGTTTCAGGGAAAGTAGGTCAGAAACGGACTTAGAAGCTCCCCCAAACAATCAGGGATCCTAATTCTAGCCCTGTTTGGCCCACTTTCTGCGGCCCTTGCTCGCGTAAGTAGCCCAATTAAGGCCCTGAGCCTACTGCTTCTAGTTTAGTGTAAGAAATCTTCCTCAACAAAACCATACCGCATTCTATTTGTGGAGGCCCCTATCTCGCACCCTACAAGAAGCCTACGCTCCACACCCCAAACCCTAAACCCTAAACCCTAAACCCTAAACCCTATAAACCCTAAACCCTAAACCCAATGCGCCAGGCAAAGAAGCTGCTCCCAACAAGTGGGAGCTACTTTTCGACACCGCGGAGGCTGCTCCTAAACCCCAAACCCCAGCTAATAACTAAAGCCCAAGAGCTTGCTTATGAAACCTTATTCGAAAACACATTCCAAACCCCCTAAACCCAAAACCCTAAACTTGAAAGCGTGGCTCCACAAACTTCACCGCGGCTGTTTCAGATCTAGACTTCTGGGCTGCGAGGTACTTTATTTGGAGTGGTCTTATGGTTTAGGGTTGAGGGCTTGGGGGTTCTATTGTTCCAGGTCTAGACTAGCATAGGGAGATGATGGGTAAGGCATCGGGGCTTGCGAACCTAGCCTGCAAGTCTTGTGGTTTATCGTTTCGGCACGTGGCAGATGTCCCTGGCATAGTTATGGCTTCAGAAGAGTTCTGGCTTTTGTGCATTGAGATGAAGTGGCTGCCACAAGGCACCCTTCTACAGAAGCATCGGTCAGCATTGACCAAAACAAAGGCATGATACAGGTGCGCACCAAATCCATCGAGCACTCAGGTCAAGATGCAGCCTCAAAACACGGAGGCCGACCACAGCTAGGGGTGCCGTATTGAAGGGGGATAGAATCGGATAGAAGGATCCTGCTACGCATGGTCTGTATAAGGATTTTCTGAAAAGCTCGTCGTATTCGCCCCAAACCCTGAACCACCACTATACCACAGTTTTAAACAAGCCATCCCGAAATTCAAGTCCCCAGAAATTACCCCTGAACTATAACCCTAAACCCTAAACCCTGAACCGTTTAAACCTGAAAAGCACGAACCAAACAAAGCCGCAGATCCCAGGCCCCCGAGGCGTTGCGCAGCAGCTGGGTCGAAGAACTCGACCCGTGCGCGGAAGACGGCCTCCCGGCCTGCGTCAGATATGAGAGTTTCCGAAAGTAAGGGGTACCTTGTTTTAGGGTCGTTAGAATAAGGACCCTACGATTTAGGGTACTCTATTAGGGTCCCCTATGTTCGGAAACCCCCATATGTGTAAAGGTCTTAATGTTAAGAACACACACTGTGTACGCATATGCATATACACTTCATACATATATATATATACACACAAATGATAATATATATATATATATATACATATATATATATATAGTACAAATACGTATGAATAAACAAATAAATAAATATATAAATAAATACATATATATATATATTATAGAGACAGAAATTTGTTTATTTCTGAATTAATGGTTTTGTTTTTTACACACATATGCACATACTCACATGTACATACCTACATATACATACGCCCACACTTCTGATCACAAAGGTGTTGCATGCAACGGTTCCGAGTTCAGGGTGTTTCAAAAGTGTCGGGTTCAGAGAGGCTCTCTGGCTTCAGGATCTGGAGCTCGGGTACTTACGATATATAATAAACCCCCAAAAAGTTGGAAACCTGATTAAGGACAAATATTGCTGGAATTCCTTTTGCATTAATTCTAGACTAAGGCTATTAGGTTTCCAACTGTTGGGCTGCTACTGTAAAGGGCACGAAGCAGTCTACTAGTATAGTATGTGTGTGTGGGGGTTTAAGCATACATACACAGATAGATAACATAAGTACATCCTTCCATCCAGCCCTCCATTCATCCGTCCATCCATCTGTCCATCAATGCATGCATGCATGCATGCATGCATGCATTCGTAAATTCATGCAGTCTTCCATAAATACATACATACATACATACATGCATACATACATTCATACATACAAACATGCATACATACATAATTAACATCTTCACATACATACAGACATACATACATACATACATTCATACGTGCATTGCTTGTGTTGCCGCTGTAGTTTGAGAATGCTGGTTCTGCACAAGCCTCTGCCCTAAACCCTTAACTCTAAACCCTAAGGCCTTTGCCAGGTTTCACCCGCATGGCTTCTTTGGGAAGGCAGCTTCTGGGGAAAAGCCGGCCCAGAGCGAAGAAAGGACTCGGGTTTGGGGTCTCCGGGAGTTGGGAGTTCTGACTTCAAAGAGGGTTCAGCCGTTGGGTCGGGGTTTAGGGGATTAGGGTTTAGGGGTTTAGGGTTTAGGGTTCAGTCGTTGGGTTTGGGAAGTCTGAATTTGAAGGTGGTTGAGGGTTTTAGTTAGGACTAGGGTCTAGCATTGAAGGTGAGGGGACTGCCGAGATACTGACGAGTACATATAGTTCGTATTGACAGTGCAGCAACACCCGGACATTGCCCAATAGTCTTGACATCTCACCACTGATCATGCGTTCACTGCGTGTGGCTGCAGCCCCCGCATTTGGAACAGGGCGACATGGTCCAGGCGACTCGTGACTGGCATGGGCCAAGCAAAGATACGTTCATGACCTGCACCCTAAACCCTAAACCCTAAACCCTAAACCTAATCCGCAAAGCCAGGAGCATTCCCGAGGTTTTGCAAGAGGGATCCAGTTACAGGGGCTTGGAACTCAAGGGCATACCCATAGGCCCTCAAGTAGTTCCTTTTGGGGGTTCATATATAGAGTCCTATAAGGTAAGCCCAAAAAGGAACTTCTATGGGGCCTATGGGTAAGAGTGATTCCGGGCCAGATTGAGCTTTTAGAGCAGTTCACGCTCAAGGTTCAAAGACTCAGGATCGGGAGCCGAAGTGGAAGCCTCAAGACTTCTGAATTCTGAAGGCTTTCTGAAACATTAAATGGCTGTGGCATTTTTATACAGACTTCCCCTGCTTGCACACCTGCAGGAAGCAAGGCAGCTTCGCGGCAAAAAGATGCTGAAAAGGCGGGATCACATCTCAGAAGCGCTTGCTGGCCCGACTCTGTGCCGGTGTCGTACTCCGACGGGGGGAGATGGCATAGTATAGGATACACAAAGGTTATCGCGAGACTTTTTGCTCAGTTAGCTAAGCTATGGTGCTTTCCCGTTAAACAGGGGAGTGTGTAGTTTCCCACATAGCAACAATATGCGTTTGTGAGGCATGTCAGGACAGCATGCTTTGGGGTCTCCAGGCCTAGGGACTGGGTCCAAGAGTGCGGCTATGGAGGCCTCTGAAAAGGCGGGTTTAGGGTTTAGAGTCTAGGGTTTAGGGTTTAGGGGGTTTAGGGTTTAGGGTAGGTTAGGATTTCTGGCTGCCAGCTGTCGTGCAGACCGTTGCCCCTGGTCTTTCAAAGTGAATGATCCTCACAGTGCCTCTGACAGGTTCAGGGTAAGTAGCCAGGTCAGATCTGAAGTCGGGGGTTTGGGATTTTGGGGCTTCTAGAACCTTTCACAGAAGAAGCACCCACCCTAAAAGGCGCTGCTGCAGAAACCGTCTGACTTGAAGCAACAAGCCGAGTGTAAAGCCTCATTTCCCAGCTCTCGCTTCAACAAAGGTCCTGTTTGCCAGGGCCTTGCAGATATCTTGATGGAAAAGTGTCAAACCGTAGGGTTTAGGGTTCATGGTCTAGGATCCTATAAACCCTACAGTATGGAGAATCCCTGCAGAGTGCATCTGTTTCTGAATCATTATGGGAGTTTCCGAAAATTAGGGGTACCTTACTTTGGGGTCCTTATAATAGGGATCCTACTATTTAGGGTACTATATTAGGGTCCCCTATTTTCGGAAAGCCCTAAACCCTAAACCCTAAACCCTAAACCCCAAATGCCCAGCGCAAATCTCAGGAATCCGAAGCTCTGAATCATTATGTCACGATGAAATCCGCCAGGCTGTCCCAGACCATCCCGACGCGACGGCCGAAGATGCGGCTGTCAGCAACGAGCGCGGAGAAGAGCAAAAATGAGCGAAGGGAGGAAGGTTTGGGGGAATTTAGGGTTTAGGGTTTAGGGTTTAGGTTTGGGGTTTAGGGTTTAGGGTTTAGGGTTTAGGTTTGGGGAATTTAGGGTTTAGGGTTTAGGGTTGGGAAATTTAGGGCTTAAGGTTCCTAAACCCAACACCCGGAACCCCTTAAAGCCCTCAACGTATTGTAACATCACAATCCATGGTTTAGGATTTAGGGTTTAGGGTTTAGGGTTTAGGGTTTAGGGTAACATCACAATTCATGGTGGCTGTCTATATTTGTTTCATTCGGACTAGAGAAATCTATAGGGTCGAAAGTTTCATACCAATCCCTAAGCCAAAGCCCTTAAACCCCTAAACCCGAACATCTGAGCGCTCAGACCCGAAACAAACCCTAAACCCTAAAACCCTAAACCCCTAAATCCCTAAACCCTGAACCCGAAAAACCCTAAACCCTGGAAGTCCTATCAGCCCGCAGCTCCTACCTCCGCCGTGCGTCATCGGCGAGCATTTCTCAAAAAGCGCGGGACCATGACCTCGTCATAAAACCCCGGTAGAGCCCCACCAGACCCGGTTTAGGGTTTAGGGTTTAGGGTTTAGGTCGAGCTCCAATCAAGCCTGTGTAAAGAGGTATCAGAGCCATGCTACTCATGTCTGTGGGCTTGTCCTCGGTCGTTTCTCTGGCAACGGCACCCTACAGACTTTCTTAAATCTCACCTTGAGATTTGAGTATTTTGAAAACCCTGAGATTTTAAGACCCAAAATGGGGCCCCAAACCCTGAGCTCCTCTGAGTGCGGAAATCCCTTAACACCCCGAACCCCAGGACCCTAAACGCCCAAAACCCCCAACTTCGACTCCCTGACCCTTCGAACCCTGAGCCCCTATCCTAGACCTCATAGTAGTTCCTTTTTGGGATTACCTTATAGAATTCTAAATATGAACCCCAAACAGGAACTACTATGGAGCCGATGGGTACCCTAGACCTCTTGCATCCTTTCCTTGCGCCCAAAAAACCCCCCAAAACTCCGAGGCCGCCCCTGTTCTCCTGGAGTGCCAAACCAACAAGGCCAGGAGTGGTTCGATGTGTGCCTGTATTTAGGGTTCGGGGTTTAGGGTTTAGGGTTCAGGGTTTAGGGTTTAGGGTTCAGGGTTTAGGGCTTAGGGTTGCAAGCCTGCAGCAAAAGGGTGTAGGGTTAGCTCCAATCAAGCCTGTGTAAAAAGGGTTTAGGGTTGAGGGTTTAGGGTTTCTGGAGAACTCAAAGTCCTATGTCGGGACGTCTTGCCCTCTCAACCCTAAACCCTAAACCCTAAACCCTAAACCCTAAACCCTAAACCCGAACTTGCAGGCAATGGAGGTCCTGAAGAACTTCGAGGATGCTCGGAGTGTCGAAAGCTTACCCATAGGCCCCATAGTAGTTCCTTCTTGGGATTACCTTATAGGATAGGATTCTAAATATGAGCCCCAAAAAGGAACTACTATGGGGCCGATGGGTAATGACAGCCCATGAGCCTCAAACCCACTTCCAAAACTGCGATCAATTCAACTTCCGTCCCGCTTGAAAGCCTCCGGTCAAATTCCACCTAGAATTATACGGAAGCCTGAGTGACTGCCAATTACCAACATTCTTTCTTAGGGGTCCTTCTTATCAGTGCAGTATATCATCCCCCAAGACTCTATTCTAATTGTCAGCCGACTATACTGCTAGCCGGGGCTTGTCGTTTGCATGTGGGGGTGTCCGAAAATAGGGGACCCTAATATAGTACCCTAAATAGTAGGACCCTTATTATAAGGACCCCAAAATAAGGTACCCCTTGCTTTCGGAAACTCCCATGTTGGTTCATGGCAAGTTTGTACAAACCCTGGGAGAACTCCATCGAAAGCCTGCACAGATAACTTCGGGAACCCCAGATTCCAAGCCCACTGTGAAGTAGCATTTAAACCCCAAGCCCACCCTAAACCCCAAATCTTAAACCCCAAGCCCAGAAATCCCCGACTCTCTCAACGGCCCGGAGACCCAAAGCCTTCACAGAACTCGAAATGCCGGAACCCGGAACGCTTCAGAAACCCTTCACCTTAAGTAACCCCAAACCCCAAGCCTCGCCTAGGCAAGTCCGAGAGTGAGTGCTGAAACCCCAAAGCCAGAACCCCTTCAGCTTCAAAACAACCCCGAAGACCTAGACAATGCTTTTCGTCGCAAAAGAGGAGAACGCGGAGACTGTCCGAGATCCTACTGGCTACGTCATCGGCACAGCCAGGTAGGCGCTTTAGAGCTTATGGACTATATGCGTTAATTTGTTTGTTTGTTTGTTTGTATATATATATATTATCTATCTATACATATATATATATATATACATATATATTCATGTATTGTTGTAGAAATCCGGGCTCTTTAAAGGATCTGGGCGTTGGCGCAGAGTCTTAGGGCTTCGTGATGCAAGCTTTACGGCTTAAGGTTTTGCTTTAGAGTTTCCGGGTTTGTCGGGGTTTTAAGGGTCACGACTTTTGTGGTATACGTTTCAGTACGCACTTCAAGAGGACATGTCTACTTGCAGCATCACGGAGCAGAGGGAGTATGTCATGGTTAGCTTACTTCTTCCTACCCGGCCATTGCGTAGAAGCCTCAACCCCAAACATACAGCACTAACATAGAAGTCTCAGCAAGTGGTCATGGGATTATGTCATCAGACTCTGGAGACAGCACATAATGCCGGTTTAGGGTTGAGGAGTTAAGGGCTTAGGGGATTCAGAAGTCCCCAAGCAAAAACCTATCCGCCCAAACCCAAAACCCTTGAATCCTAAACCCCTGCAAGATACGAATTCAAACGAAGTGAAGAGGCTCGGTTCTGCATGACACGACTTCTGCGAAGTGAAGAGGTTCCTGACACAAACAGTGGCGATGCAAGTGCTGGCAGCATGCATGTCGATGGATTTGCATGGATCGAGAGAGTTGTCGATGGAGGAAGTGTATGCTGAGTAGGTTGAAACTTTCTGCTTTGTGGAGTAGCGAGTAAGATGGAACATGTTTCACGGAACCTTCAGAGCCGAACTAGGTCTTGGTTGGTTGTGTTGGGTCTAGGCGAGTTGGCTCGCGAAGGTGGCTGTCAAATGGATATTGCCTATGCTTGCACACTTGCTTTTGTTCATGCTGCTATCCTACTTGACAGCGAGCATTAAAGGGAACCTACTTTGATGCGTATGTTAACGACCCTTGAAGACAGTATCGTGGTGGACCTTGCCAGGCTTGTCCGAGTGTGAGTGTCAAAAAAAACCCTTCAACCCTGAACCCCTAAACATGCCCTAAACCCCCAAACTCTAAACCTTGAGTCCTAAACCCCTACACCCCAAACCCCCAAACCGCAAAAACCTTGAATCCTGAACCCCTAAACCCTAAACCCTAAACCCTAAACCCTAAACCCCTAACCCCTAAACCCTAAACCCCAGCTCCCAGAAACCCTAAACCCAAAACCCTTGAATCCCAAACCCCTAAACCCCAAACCCCAGATCCAGGAAACCCAAACCCTTGAATCCTAAACCCCTACACCCGAAACCCCCGAACCCAAGAGGATGGAAAAATCCTAAACCCCTAAATCCGGATGCTTTCAGCTTTTCACATTGACTGCGCACACATGGATCCTCGCCTGGCTTGTCTGAGTTGTGAGAGTGTAAACCCCAAACCCCAGATCCAGGAAACCGTAAACCCTAGACCCCTAAACCCCTACACCCGAAACCCCCGAACCCAAAACCCAAAAGGATGGAAAAATCCTAAACCCCTAAACCCCAAACCCCAGATCCAGGAAGGCAGCCCAAGGGCAGCACATCGGTACGTCTCCACGAGAGCCCCGGGAGCCCCCCGAGGAGCGAAAGGCACGCATGAGAGAAGAAAAATTGAGGGTATAGCCGCTTTGGCAGTTGAGACTTAGGGGCTAGCTAGAGTTTAGGATTCAGTGTATGCCATTGGGCCACTGAGGGTTTGGGCTGCGGGGGTAATGTCTGGAACCTAAGCCATAGCTTTCAGGGTTCGGGATTTGGGGGTTAGGGTTTCGGATTTAGGGCCTTAGGGTTGTGGTTTCGGATTTAGGGCCTTAGGGTTGTGCCTGCGGCATGTGGGATTTAGGGTTTCTGGTTTGGGGTCTCGGAGTCCAGGAGTCAGGGTTTAGGATTTTGATTTAGTGTAGGGCCTAGGGACCTAAATAATTACCAATACTATTTGGGGGGTTTCCACATTATAAGGATGGGCCCCAAAACCCTATTCTAATTATTAAGGCCCCTACATTAGGGGCTTGGGCTTAGGCGTAGGGTTTAGGGATTTAGGGCTTAGGGGAACAAAATACAAGTCTCGGCGATCCCAGTTCTGAATAGATGGGTAGTAGTCGTCGTCGTAGTCGTTGTAGTCGTCGTCGAAGTCGTTGTAGTCGTCGTCGTAGCAGTCGTAGGAGGAGGGGATTAAGGAGGGCTTCAGGGTTGACTTCTTGCTAGCCATGGTCACGTTCCAGACCTCATTGCACAATACTAACCACCGTTCAATTGAAGGTGCGGCTTGGGTCTCCAAGGGTTTTGAATACTGTTCCTGTGTCTCCAGGAATCGTCATTCTCCGTCCCAGCGCCATGCCCACCACCACTAACTAACTAACTAACTAACTAACTAACTAACTAGCTAACTAACTAGCTAGCTAGCTAGCTAACTAACTAACTAACTAACTGACTGACTAACTAACTAACTAACTAACGAGCTGACGAGCTAACTAGCTAACTAGCTAACTAACTACCACTACCATTACCAACTAGCACTACTACAACAACTACTACTACTACTACCACCACCACAACAACAACAACAACAACTACTACTACTACTACTACTGCTGCTACAACTACTACTACTACTACTACTACTACTACTACTGCAGTAGCAACGGTAGCTGGCAGTAGCAGCAGTAGTAGCAGTAGCAGCAGCCGTAGCAGTAGCAGTAGCAGTGGCGTAGCGATAGCA
>CAJNDV010031833.1:13285-32617 GCA_905221635.1 Symbiodinium sp. CCMP2456 | reverse complement strand
TAACCCCAACGACCGTACTATTTTCTGTCTAAACCACCTTCACAAGACCACCTACCTCTTACCACCACTACTACTGGTACTCGTACTACTACTACTACTACTACTACTACTACTTCTTCTTCTACTGCTACCACTACTACCGCTGCGACTACTTCTTCTTCTACGCTTCTCGTAGTGTTTCAGTGATGCGGGGCTTCAGGGTACGGATAACGAGGCTTAGTATAGGTTCGGAGTTTAGATTTTACCGTAGACCTTTTAAGAATAGGAAAGGAGCTGAGTGGGATCCAGGTCAAGATTGAGGGTCTCAGTTTTCGGACTCTTAGAGTTTTGGTGATCTCGTACACTTGTGTTGGCTTCAGTTCCGCCTTTGGTGGTCTGTCACGAGGTGTCATTTGAAAGGCTGCGTCTGTATTCTTTAGGACAAAGACTTGCTCTGCAGAACCTGCATGGCCTAGTTTGTGATGAGCGCCGGTCTAGAGGGGTTCTTCTCGGGGGCGCACTCCCTACCCCTTAAACCTTTGAGCCGCACACACCGAAAACCTAAACCTAACACACTCAAAGTCTACACCCGAAACTCTAGGGTGGTACCAGAGTCTAGAGGGTCCCCAATTTGCTGCTTGCCTTTCCAGGTGCCACCACCGGCACCGCCCCGACCGAGGTCGCCCAAGACTGAGGTTTAGGCTTTAGAGCTTTAGGGGTTCTTTCCTAGGCTAGGCGTTCTGGTGTCATAGCAGGCAGGGTTTGTGTCAGAGGTCCGCTGCTTGACATATGGGTAGTTGCCAAAAGTATGGTCCCTTTTGGGGTACCCTAAATAATAGGTGCCGTAGTATAATAAGGACCCAAAAAGGGACCATAGTTTTGACAACCACCCATATCGTTCCTGCCGGCTTGCTGGTTTACAACTGGGTCTCATGGTGCTTTGACTGACATGTTGCGACTTATGATGTGCACTTCCAGCCACACTGTTTGCAGGCAGTCGGCGAAGGGGGCAGGCCGAGTCTTTCCACGAGATCGCGGGGTTTTGGGAGGAACTAAGACGTCTCGAAGGCCAAACCCCGAAAACCTACAAGTTTCTGCGCCTCCCAAGACGCACAGCCTAAGCCACAACCCTGCTGAAAGGTCTCAGTCCCGACCCCTCAAATCCGGCCTTATGTCGTGGGTAGTATTAGGAAGACCCCTTAAAGGGGACCCTTCTGAACCCTACTTCTGGCTCTCTTAAGAGGGACCTTATTGAGAGGGTCTATATCCCCAAAGGTCCCCCTAATCCTAACTCCCATTATGAACCCTGAATATTATTGTCCACGGTTCTGGTTGCGCAAGGATTCCTATCACAGGGCCTCCGGTGACTTACTGGCTTACCGCTCATGGCTCCGTTCGGCGTGTGGTGTGTCGGGTCTGGCTTTGGGGTTTAGGGTTTAGGGTTGTTGTAACAGGGCTTCAGGGGGGATTTAGCCAAGTTCGGGGCTGGGGAGTTTATGGCTATGGTGTAGGGTTTGTTGGGGGGGTTCCTTTGCCTTAAGTCTCGGATAATGGTCCGAGTGTTTCGGGATAGCCTGCGAGCAAATAGGAAGGGATGCCCGAACACCCCCCACGAACATTACTGTTAAGGCTCTTATGCTATTGTTTTGGAAGAGCATCGGATCGCACCACTAGCCTTACACAAATGTTGCCCATTATATCACGGTGAACTGAGGGTGAAAGTAGGGCCGAGTGCAGAGGAAGAGTGGTAAATTATTGCAGCAAGGTACCCAACATCAAGAAATGCCAGCTGCAGTGTTCTCTGAGAACCTTCTCATATGTTCGCCAGGAAGTACGAGCTAGCTCCAGCCTGCAACAACATGAGACAGATCACGTCAGAATACCCTGCAATCGAAGCAACTGCAGAATACCCTAAACCCCAAACCCGAAACCCTAAATCCGAAACCCTAAACCCGAAACCCTAAACCCTAAACCCTAAACCCGAAACCCTAAACCCTAAGCCAGCACCGGTACACCAAACAGCCGACGGGCCAGGCCTCCTTACGAGCAGGCCCGGCTTGAAGAACGCATGCAACAACGCTGGAATTTCAGCCTCCAGCCCTAAACCGGAAGCTACTAAATCCTAAACCCTAAACCCTATAACCCTATAACCCTAGAACCTCAAAAACCTTAAACCCTATTGAATAACACTATAGCACTCTTACCCTAAACCCTAAATGCCCATCATCCGTGCTTGAGTGGTTCAGGACGGCCAGAGCCGATCGGCTCCTTCAGCAGGGCCCCCGGCCTTCATGGTCTGGATCTATGCGGCGAGTTTTCTGAGGGCTGCATACCTTACATGCTCAGCCATCGGCTGCGCAAGCGCGAAAGAGAGAGAGAGAGAGAGAGAGAGAGATGGCTTCAGATAGAGAGCAGTCGGATCCCGATAAGAGGCAGGCAGACACACACACACACACACACACACACACTCCGTACACTCCACAAATTGATGGCGTCACGAACATTGTGCCCCAAGCTCTGAAGACCCTGAATCACATCAGCCTACAGCCCCCAAGACCGAGTATGAGCGGTTTCGGGGTGAGGGCGGTTAGGATTTAGGGTTTAGATTTTAGGGGTTAGGGTGTAGGGTTTAGTGTTCAGGGTGTAGGGTTTAAGTGGGTCGAGATCTGACAAGGCCGTTGCAAAAAGGGTTTAAGGGGGTCCCATTTCTCCTGACTCCTTTGAGACGAAGACGAAACACAGGCAACAAGCCTCGGGAGCAACCTGCCGCCCGAAGCTCAGCCGATTGCCGGGTTTTCGAGCGTGTGCGGTTGAGGAGAGGATCCCGTTATTATTGTTATTCTTATCGTCGGTTTAGGGTTTATAGGGTTATTCTGGTTAGTATTATTCTCATTACTATTTTTTTTAACAACTGCCAGTTTGAGACCCTGTCGATGCTGGGCGCATGTCAAAGTAGTGGCAAACCGCAACCTGCTGGCTCTAGCGCGGAATTGTTTGCAGGCAAGGTTTGCAGGATAGTCCTACAAAGAGATGTACCGTGGAGCTTAGGGTTTAGGCGGGGGTGATGGCCCACTCCTTCCGAGAAGGACATCCAGCCTTAATGTTTCGAGGCCACAAACTTCGCGGTTGAGGCTTTAGGCTTTCTCAGGTTCTTCCCGAAAAAAGCCCAACCTCAGAAGCCCAGAAGCCCAAGCTCCCCAAGCCCTGATCTTGAAGGCTTTAGGGTTTTAGGGTTTTAGGGTTTTGGGGTTCAGGGCGTGGGCTCCCCTTCTTCAAGACTAACGCTTCAGGGAGATGTTCGACTGTAAGCAGTTCGAAGAAGCACTGATTCCGAACCCCTGGGAGGAGACACGGCCAATATTAAGCGCGGTTTAGGGTTTAGGGTTTAGGATTCCTCATGAACACAGGGCGATTGGTTCTTAATCCCTGGTACAAAATGGACTGCGTAGTAAAAAGCTGAGAGCCCTGTGCAACAATATCACGGAGATTCTTGATTCGTCAAACGTATTCACTGCAACCCATACTGTGAGATTAAGACCCTTATTAAGAACCATTTCGTTTCTTGATGAAACTCCCCCAGGCTGCACGAGGTGGCTCAGAAGGAAGAATTAGGCCTCTCGGGTGCCAGGGTTTGGAGGTTTTGGGTGTGTTGTTTATTTCTGGGGCCCCATCTGCTGGGTTCAGGGCTTCTGGATCGTGTTTAACTTGAACTTTGTGTACGGGTGTTGCCCTAAACCCTAAACCCTAAACGGGTTTTAGGGGTTTGGGGGGTAAAGTGGGCCGCTGGGCCCCACTCGATGCACCATCTACGTTTGCTGGCTTGAAAACCTTACCCATAGGCCCTATCACGGTTTAGGGTTTAGGGTTTAGGGTTTAGGGCCCTATAGTAGTTCCTTTTTGGGATTACCCTATGAGATTTCAAATGTGAACCCCAAAAAGGAACTACTGTGGGGCCTATGGGTAACCACTGGAGACGCCCAAGAAACTAGAATTCAGTTTTCACTGGGTCCTGTTTACAAGGATCCGCCGGTTTGGTTTTTCCGGTTCACACTCATTTTTCGCCGGAGATCCCCCACTGAAATTTCGACGAAAAGGCATTATGAATACCCATAGTCCTCATAGCAGTTCTTTTGGGGATTACCTTATAAAATTCTAAATATGAACCCAAGAAGGGGCCTATGGGTATTCTACACCGAATTGCAGCCACCATCGTCCGCATCACCCGGACGTGAGGAGCCACAATACCTACATATGGGTGTAGGGTTTAGGGCATGGCCTCATGGAAGAATTACGAGCTGGTTCTTTTGCTGGCTTCGGTGCCGGTGCTGCTGTTTGTGGTCCCGAAAGCCACAACTCGCGCTTCTTTATTTCAAATCCCGAAACATCCTCCCTTAGACCGGTTGTTTGTAGTAGATGTCCTTCAGAAGGAGCCACAGTAGCGCAGTTCGAGATTTCCAGCGTTTTATATGGTTTAGATGCTGGGGCACATAGGCTTTATCCTAGATTACCAAACCCTGAACGGCTAAACCCTAAACACCTTGCAACACCCAACGTGCTGCCAAGACTCCCCTGTAAAACTCGTTTTGCACCCTTTGAAGAGGCCCTTTCAAAAACCCTGGACCCTAAACCCTATTTAAACGTCCTTGCTAAGTGGGAGGGAAGAACCCCTATCTAAAGAACCCTTGAGGATGACATGTTTTTCCAGCGCCAGGACGCGTATCAACTGGCTCAACGATCGAGCCCGCTGCTGAAATTCTTCACGTTTTTTGGGAGTTTTGGGGGTTTGGGATTGAAGATGGCGAAGAGCTTAGGGGGTTTGGGCCTAGGGGTTGAGGATTTCAGGTTGAGGGTTTTGGAGTTGGGTTCAGCGTGTTGGGGCGGATCGAGTTGTTTCAGAGTGCCTACCGGGGCGTCAGGTGGAGGGATTGTCGCTGTAGTGTACATCACGACAGGTGCCTATAAGGGTTGACCAACTTCCTTGTGTGACGCTTCGTGCTTTCAGGTTGGGGGCGTTGCACTTTGGGTGTCAACCAAGTTGATAGCTCCTAGGTACGGAAGAATTCGGGGTCGCGTTTCCATTTCTCACAGCTTCTCCCAGGGCTGATATGAGCTTCGTCGACCGAAATGCATCGGTTTAGTTTAGGGTCTGTTGTATCTTGTAGTCACAGACCAGTCCAGTGATGCCCAAAGAATCTTCCAGTCGTAGGAGGCGGAGACGATTGGAGACATCTAGATCGGACACGGCCTAGACACGGCAGGAGGAGGCTGCCTACCAGTGTCAAGATGGAGCAGAGGAATCTCGAGGAATCTGTGACCCTCCACGTGGGGCACGCTGCAGATCCTGGCACCATCGATTGTCACATCCATTCAGTGGGGCACGGGCTGTGTATGTGATGCGAAACTCCACCCCCCTGTTTTTTGTTGAGATGTTCTGCTTGAGATGCGTGATGCAGCTGCAATCAGTCAACAACTCTCCGATTTTTCCTGAGGGCTCCGACTCGCCAAGACAGGCCCCTTCGGCTTTTCCCCCTGAACCCTGAATCGTCGAAGCCTAAACCTTCAAAGCCTGCAACTCATAATCACGAGATCCGACTTCAGAAACCTTCGAAACCCCATAAACCCTACTCCAAAATCTACACGCACACACAAATAGAAATACATACTAACTTGATAGTTCGCTGGCTTTTCAATGGAGCGGTACAATGCCAGTAAAAGACGAACCGCCCCAGTAATAATATGAATAGTTCTAGTAGCGAAAATCAGCGGCCATCTTCCACCGAGCGCGCGCCCGGTACCCTGTGTTTTTCAGGGATATGCGACAAATCTTACAAGGAAGGCCAATGAACCATGAAGGTGTACAGTACTTGTGTTTGAAGGGGCAACAAGAGATCAGACCTGATCTACAATTTGCTGAAGCCGCTGCTATTGGCCAGGGGATATTCCAGAAAACGGAGGGCCCCTAAATAGTTAAAGAACACCGTAAACCCTAAATCCTAAACCCTACCGGGGAGAAGATATCCACCGGGGAGAAGATATCCCTAAACCCTAAACCCTAAACCCTAATTTCCTGAAGTCAGGCCCGCCAACGCCCGCCCTTAAGAATCATATAGTCTAGACCAGACTCTAAATCTCCAGCCGGGAAACAAGAGTCCCATGATACCTTTATAAAACGCTGAAACCTCTATATAACTATATATATATATATGCATATATGTCTATATACATGTATATATACACATAAATTTAGGTGTATATATATATATATTTATAATTATATATACATATAAATATTTGAATATATATATATATATATACATACCTAGGATAACCTGATGTTTGCTGGGTGCTCAGGGCGGCCTCCAGGCGCCGATGGACGCGGACCGGGCGGCCTCTCAACTCAGCCGGGTCGGAGCCCCTTGTTTCAGGGGCGTTAGGGCTAGGGCTCGTAGATCGATAGACGGGTGGATGAATGGATGGATAGATAGATATGCATACACACAAATATACATATATAATTATATATCTATATATATATATAGAGAGAGAGAGAGCGAGATATACATACACATATATATATATGTGTGTGTGTGCGCACAAAAACTTGAATAAACACGAGCATACATGTGTGCAAGCATTAACATGTGTATATTGTTTGCATATATTCGTTTGTTTGCCTGTCTATGCATATCTGTCGAAGCGTAGGTATACATGTCTGTATGCATGGGTGCATGCATGTATGAATGTATGTAATGCAGTGTACTGCGGTGCAGTGTAGTGTAGTGTAGTGTAGTGTAGTGTAGTGTAGTGTAGTGTAGTGTAGTGTAGTGTAGTGTAGTGTAGTGTAGTGTAGTGTACTGGTATGTATATATGTACGTAAGTATGCATGTACGTAAGTTAGTAAGTATGTATGTATGCAGGTATGTACGTACATATGTAAAAATGCTTGTTTGCTTGCTTCTTGTATGCATGCATGTATTGCCTGCATGTATTGCCTGCATGCAAGTATGCTGGTTGCATGCATCACATTGAAGATACATACGTACATCCTGGCATGTATATCCTGTCCATCTTAGTTGAAGAGGGCAACCGTGCTGGGACGGATTTCATAAAGTTTAAAGGTGTCTGTTGACTTTACTGACAATTTGAGGCTCCGCAGGTCTTGCTATCTTGCTAGGTCCCCACATAGTACCTTTCAGCCTTTATGACCCTTGTGTTTCAGATGTCATTGTCAGCATTGGGTAAGAGGAACAAGTGTTCCCTAAACCCTAAACAACCCTAAACCCTAAACTAGGAGTTTCTTAAACCCTAAACCCTAAACCCTAAACCCTAAACCCCCTTGATCTCAAGGGGACTGCGGGGAACGAGGCTGGGGCTTCAGGGGCCTTAACAATTAGAATAGGGTTCCTTTAACTGACTGGGATCCTTCGAAGGGTCCCTTCAAAGGGTTCTAAAAGGGATTTATAATATAGGGTTCTACAGTAGATTCTATCCTAGATATGTCATGTCTTGAAAGGGCGTCGAAAGTTTCGGTGACAACTTGAGAAGTGTTGCAGTTTCACAAACAGCTTCAGGACTGAGGATCTAGAGTCATCAAGCTTTGGAGTCGGCTGCAGGGCCTGGAAAGTTTGTAGTTTTGGGGCTCGGGTGTTTCAGGGGGTTTAGAAATTTGCATGGCCATTTCGCGGTTGCTCGTTTTTTGCGAGGGTTTCGAATGCGCGTCAGCCAGTAGCACAGAAGCCGGTATTCTTGAGGCACCAGCCCGCGAATTGTCTCCTCATGCGGCGTATTTCTTGTGCTGGGGTTTCGAGGTTTTGGATCTGATTAGGGGATTAGGGTCCAAAACCCATGGTTGCTGGGTATTCGCGGCTCCATTGCTGCTGCTGCTGCTGCCGTTGCCTCGGCTGCTCCGGTTTGTCGTTCTTGCTATGCATGGTCACTGTCTCAACTGCTCTGCTTCAGGTGCCAACCGACAGGGAAGCCATGGAAATCCTGAAACGCGGGGCTCTCGATTGCTGTTCTAGTGACTTCCCAAACATACTGGGAGGATGTCTTTAGGCTTTAGGAGGTTACGGGTTCAGGCTGCAGGATCGAGGTCGGGACGTCGGCAAGGTCAGCTGGATGACTCTGCTTCGGGTACTTGTGGCTACGTTTGTCATCCACTTGTTAATGGCTGCCTCTACCCATAGGCCCCATAGTAGTTCCCTTCTGGGATTACCTTATAGGATTCTAAATATGAACCCCCCCCAAAAAGGAACTACTATGGGGCCTATGGGTAAGGCAGGGATGTCAGAGTTTCGTTGGCCCGGGATTTCGGAAGCAACTTTTTGTTGGACTCCGGCTGCGGAAGCCGAGGTTCGTTGTTTCGGGTCTAAGCCCCGAAGCCCTAAGCTTCCCACAATGCCCAAAACCGCAGACCCGGTTCACCCTCATCATAACCCCTGCAAAAACCCTTCATCCCTGCACCAAATTAGCACCCTAAACCCCTAAAGCCCTAAACCCTAAATCCTAAACCCTAAACCCTACACTACCTGACCCCCCAAACCCTCCGGTTTTGCTCGGACCCTCCCTTGAAAGCGCACCAGGGACCAGGGTTTCAGAGGCTTCCCTGCGGGTTGTATAAAGAGGCTATAAGGCATCTGGGCTTCTGTAGAGGATCCAAAAATGCCTTATGAGGGGGAGTCTTTTTTTTAGGGCTCTATCTCTATAAAAGGGTTCTACAATCAGTACCTCAAGATGGGAAGTATTGCATGGCCTATGTCGAAAATTGAAGATGATGAGGAGTTGAACACCCCTGCAGTGGGAGACGAACGCAACCGCGATCTCATCTCAGATTTCAATGCGTGAGGATTCGAGCCATGCCCTGCATGCCGGGACGCGCAACACTTTGGCTTGCGCACCCTAAACCCTAAACCCTAAACCCAAGCATAGGCATAGTCCTCCCAGCCGCCAGCTAGGGTCTGCCGGTATACCTGGTGCAAGATGGAAGAAGTCTGGTTTCGATAGTTCAGGTTCAGGCATCCGTATGAGAGTGTTTGACTGTAGGTTGAGTCACTCCTCCTGCTGCTTCTGCCGCTGCCCGTGTTCAATATACACTCCCCCTCTATTGCGATTCATATGAAATAGGACAGGGGCTCAAAACACACCAACACGAGGGAAATCGCATTTGCTTTTGTCCGGGTCCCGTTTCACGAGGTGTGGAAGAAAGCGCCAGTACCATCCGAGACCCAACCGCGTCTGGTCCTTAGATTCTTGCTGCTGAAAGCTTACAGTCAGACCCTAAACCACATGGCCCTAAACCCTAAACCGCATGCTTTAACCTCAAGAATACCCGCGGAATGTACATTCCTGTTTCCTTACTCTAGAGGGCCTGTGTCAGGACTATCCAGGGCACCAGATACTGTAGAAGCAGGGAATGCTTTGCGGGAGTTTCGATCCTTCCACTCACTGTAGAGCAGGGAATGCGTTGGGAGATTCCGAAAATGAGGGGTACCTTATTTTGGGGTCCGTATAATAAGGATCCTACTATTTAGGGTACTGTATTAGGGTCCCCTACTTTCGGAAACGCCCAGTTTTCAGCCTTCCGTTCAGCGCATGAGGGTGTGATGCTGCCTCGAGGAGGACTTGGGTGTAAGTCAGCTAAAATGCATTTTGCTTTCCACTTGCATGCCACAGATGCTGAATGGGATTGGGCTTTGACTGGAAGAATGAACCTACAAAACCGTCAGTGGCAAGAAGACGTGTCACCCATATATCCGGCTGCGACTGCAACGCCTTGTCCCTACTCCCTACCGCTAACCGTACTCAAATGGCTCGTGACATCGACTAGAATTGCACTAATCGGACACCAACCTTGCTCTTGCAGGTATGTGGTGTCGGCTGTACGGCGCATCATCAACGAGAAGGTGCGGCAGCCAATAGGTAATTGATTATCTGCGTCGCGTGGCCGAGCCCGAACCTGTAAAGTGTAGTGCTTGGGTATCTCGCGCCCAACCTCAACCTCTGGTGTTTGCGCATCACTCCACAAAACGATAGCAGGGGCAGGGGCATACCCCAAACAAAGTTTCAGCAATGCCGTTTCCAAGAGCACAGCATGTTGTGTTGAATAAAGCCTTCCACAAAAGCAGAGCCAAAAACAGTTTTGTTACGGGTCCTGAACCCTAAACCTGCTTTTTGGACCACTGCACCCGTAATCCCCGAGCGAATTGCTCCGCAGCCACCTTTGATCCTGGACCTGTGACTTCACCTTGATACGTCACGGCCCTTGTTTTGATCACATGCTGCACATCTTGGCATTTCTTGGTCCCGCTCTGGCTTTTGCTCCTGCTTCTGCCGTGGCTCCTGCTCTTGCTTTTGCTCTTGCCCCTGCCCTTGCTCCTGTTCTTGTGAAAAAAACCCCAGACCCAACTTTTCAGGTGGGTAGTTACCGTTATAGGAGCCTTATAGAAGGTCTATATACCTTATAGAAGCCTTACAGAAGCCCTACATACCCTAAGCTCCCCACCTGTAGTTTCCTTGAAGATTTTGAATCTTGGTTCTTGCCCTAAACCCTAAACACTAAACCCTAAACCCTAAACCCTAAACCCTTGGGCTTTGCGTGGTAACTTTCTTGAAGCCCTGGGGTCTCAGAATGTCGCTTGCGTTTTGGGGTTCAGCTATCGTGGGGACTTCGGCTTTCGGTTTAGGGTTTAGGGTTTAGGGTTTAGGGTTTAGGGTTTAGGGTTTAGGGTTTAGGGTTTAGGGTTTAGGGTTTAGGGTTTAGGGTTTAGGGTATGGTAGGTCTGACGGGGTCTTCAGGCCACCAGCTTTTAGGGTCCTCAGGTTTTTGCAGGTGGGGAGTCTCACTCTTCCGGGCTTGAGAGGGTTTACCCAAAGGCCCCATAGTAACTCCTTTTTGGGGTTCAGCTATCGTCGGGACTTCGGTTTAGGGTTTAGGGTTTAGGGTTTAGGGTTTAGTAGCGCGCTCTTGCCTTAAGACGGGGTGAGGGTTGCATGGGCGCTGGCCGGCACCTCAGTCCGTGCTGAAAAGGGCTTAGTAGTTCCTTTTGGGGATTCCCGTATGGGATTCTAAATATGAACCCCCAAAAAGGAACTACTATGGGGCCTATGGGTAGAGTTTAGAGAGTGTATCTACTCAACTGTCCTTCCACCATACGCAGGGCGGACGATGAGCCCGCGGAGAGTGATTCCCAGCTGAAAGCTGACCCTCATGCTTTTTGTGCTGAAGTGTCTGGGCTTGATGAGGATCTTGGTTTATATCGGGTTGTAAAGCTGCTTCATGGCTTAAACCCTTTAAAGCCTAATCCCTCTGGGGTTTTGGGTTTTGGATCATGTAAACAAGACTGCAGCACGGGGTCGTCATGTAAACATGGGAGCCATGCTATCCCTAGAGCCGAAGATACGCTCGCCGCTCCGAGCGTTGCTCCCTGCGGACGAAGGCATCCTGCCGCCTTAGAATCCGTGGCTCCTCCCGGGGTTCTTCGACGCATCATTGCCTGACAAGGGTTTACAAGGGTTTTGGGTTTAGGGTTTGGGGTTTAGGATTATAGGGTATTCACAGGACCCAGATTTGCAAAGAGGCGTGAGGTGAATGTCGAATGCCGTTACTATTGTGGTAACAGTGTGGCATCATGGAGCACTCAGGCTACGGGATTGCTTCATGCACTTCTAGAAACCGGCATATCGCTTGGTTCGCTGGCCTTGCCTCATTTGCAGCTAAGACATACACTGTTCACTATTTTCGGGCGGTATGAGCCTCCTGGTTGAACGGTCTAGAAGTTGAAAGACTCGATGGCCTGGACATCTTCCCTGGATTGGAGTTTATTTGAATAGTTAGCTATGGGGGTTCTACAAGGGTTTTGTATAAGGGTGACTGTTCAGTTCAGAGTTCAGGGTCTTGAAAATTTGCCTCAGGACTTGAACGGATCCCGCTAGCAAGACATGCCTGTAAGAATATAATATGAGCAGGGGTTTCTTATAATCCGGGCTCCGTATCATAAGGATCCTACTCCCACTATATATATATATACTATATAGGGCCTATATCATAATAGTGAGGGCCCTTCGCTTTTTCAGCTCGTAGACATCCCTGGACCTGTTCTTCTGGCTCCGGGCCTTTTAGCGCCCTAGCCTGGAGAACCCCCGAGTCAGGGGCTGGAGAGCTATGAAATCAAGGGACTCAAGGGAGGGGCCCTTAAAGGGACCCTTGGGGTTGTATAGGGGCTTTGTGAGAGTATAGAAGGGGTAGCTAAGGGTGATAATAGGGTACTTGGATTAGGGGTATTTGGATTAGGGGTTCCTTCCAGGGTGTCCCTCCTCTTGTCCCCTATGTGAAAAGTCATCAAAATGCTGGCAGGCCCTGCTTAGCGCATTTTATGCAGTGCAGGACAAGACAAAAAGCTTCCCGCGATGGTCGGTAATGCCTCAAGTTAAGATAGATCTCAAAAAGCCTGATCATTTAGGGGCCTTGATACCTTCGTTTGCAAGCTCTGCGTTGCCAAACATATCTTCCATCTGCTTGGCAAAACCGTAGCGCCGCAGTTCTAACTTACTCAGCCCAAAACCCTATATAGGCCCTTTTTCCCTCCTAAACCCTAAACCTCTAAGTCCTATAGACGCTACACCTCAGCCGGTACTCATTCCCGAAGGTCGAAGCTTTCTCAAGACATAACAACTTCCTTCCTCTTCTTAAAGACATACGAAGGTTTAGGGTTTAGGGATGAGTATGTAGAAGGTTGATCGAAATACTCCTTCCTTGCTCACACTAATTTGCCTTCTGCGTTCAGAAACTGGTTCAATATTTTTGGAGCATATAGCATGCCGCAACGCACTCCTGCGACAGATGCGGTTTCTGGACGATTTCCGAGTAGACCATTCATTGACTGAAAGTAGTGCCTCTCATTGGCGAAAAGCCAGGTGACCATTATCGCAAACGAGTAGTGGCAGAAGAACCTGATATAGTTGTACAGAATGGTGATAGTGACAACGTCCCCTAACAGCCCTTGTGTATACTTTCCCAGAAAACCTATTCCTCTATTGAGACAGGCCTCCATGTCGCAGGATCTTGATTGCACAGCTTGGAACAACGAAAGCCCGAACAGACAAAGTCGGAGTATAATTGCCTATGAAAGGCGTCACTAAAAGTCAAAATGGTCACATTGTCCTTGAGAATCCGCAACCCTAAAAATGCCAAAGCACTAACCGCAAAGCCAAAACCCCTGACCTCACATGCTTTCAGTGATGCAACCTGTTAGGAAGCCCTGGATTTTGTGCAGAGAGCTCATAGATCAACATCAACAAAAAGCGCTTCGAACACGTCTCGCATGGAGTGTGTTTGAGCGTGAGCGTTTACAGCCCAGAACCCCCTACATAGCCCCAAACCCCCAAATCTGAGGCCCCAAACCCTCGAAATCCCCGGCTCAAGCGACATGCCATGAAGATAGCTTCAGCATGGCAGAGAAGTGAGCCCCCACGCCCATGTGGGTTCTGGAAGTCGCCGTGCTGGGCAGTGCTTGGGCTTTACCGGGCGCAGCTTAGATTCAACTGGCACTTGGGTAGTTGTCTAAATTAGGGTCCCTTTTTGGGTCCTTATTATAAGGGTGCCATACTATACTGGGGACCTAAAAAGGGACCCCTAAACCCTAAACCCTAAACCCTAAACCCTAATTTAGAGAACTACCCACTTGCATGGGTCGGCTTAGGGCTTCGGTCCGCTTAGGGCTTAGCAGTTCAGGGTTGGAGGCTCATAGGGCTTAGGGTTTAGGGTTTAGGGTTTAGGGTTTAGGGTTTAGGGTTTCAGGTTTAAGGTTTAGGGTTTAGGGTTTAGGGTTCAAGGTTTAGGGTTTAGGGTTTAGGCTTATAACTATAAGGGTAGATCTCTAAGATCCTTTTTTTTTACAAGGGTGCCGTACTATTGTGGGGACTTAAAACGGGACCCGAATTTGGAGAACTACCCAGAAGGCCCATAAGTGCTTAAGAGTTTAAGGGTTTTTTGAGGGTCTAGAGGGGTTCGGGATAAACCCTCAACCCTAAACCCCAAACCCCAACCCTTAAACCCTCAACCCTACAGCCTAAACCCTAAACCCTAAACCCCAACCCCTAAACCCTAAACCCAAGCTGATGGAAACTTCAGGGCTTCCGAGCACGGGGAAACTGTGGGGGTTCCCCAAATGCAAGTTGCCTGTACCCCAGACTCTCGGGACACATATATATATATATATATATGTGTGTGTGTGTATATATATATATATATATTTTTATTTATTTATTTATTTATTTATTGATGTACTTATATATATATATATATATGTATTTATATTTACATATCTTTATATATTTTTATTTATTGATGTGTTTGTTTTTTTATTTATGTGTTTATTTATTTATATTTATTGATTTACTTACAACCTTGATTATGGTGGGGTACGTAGAACTCCAGTTTGAGGTACTCACAACCTTACCTACATGGTACATCTCCCCTTACCTATTGATCTTGGTGTTGCCTTTTTGTGTACTAACCCTAAACTTACCCCAAAAACCATGAGGGTTCGTCTTGTCCGTGACTAACCCCAAACCCTAAACCCGAAGCCGTGAGGGTTCGTCTTTTCCGTAACTACCCTAAACCCTAAACCCCAAACCATGACGGTTCGTCTTTTCCGTGACTTAAGCGTCTCGAACTTAGACTGTGGAGGCCAAGGGTTGTAAGGCCCGTTTTGCAGATCGGCTTAAGGCTTTGTAGGGTTTAAAGGCTTAGGGTTGAAGGCTTGGGATTTAGGGAAGCTGTAGGTTTGAAGTTGAGGGTCCAAAGGTTCATAGACTCTGTTGACCGAAAATGCTTAATCCTTGTACTACGGCCCCTCAAAAAGGGCTCCAAATATCTGATGTTCTTGATTCAAGCTCTTGTCACCAAAGCCCTTCTCTACAACAGATCCTGGGTCGAACCCTCAAGTGGAAGCAAGAGTCATTAGCTTCATGTTCCTGGCAATCGTGCGCCGTTGCTGTCGCGAGGCATTTAAAATCCTGCAGGGATCCAGATGCCTGTCCGCAGTCGGGCTGTTCCGTAGGTAGGGTTTCTATAATAACGAAGGCTTGCCCCGCAAAACAGGATTCTCATGATTAAGGCCCTTAAACTCCTTAGATGGAAGTCGGGAGCCAATTTATCAGCGATGAGAGCAGGTTGGATCTCAGGAAATCGTATATGTGACTGAAAAACCTTTAATAATTCCCTTTTATTGTCATGGTCCATATGGAAGCTATGACAATACCATGCGATACTGTACTATACCCCAGAACCCTATTCTGTTAAGGCCCGGTAGAACGCCGTAAGCAGCTATTAAGAAAAACAAAATTCTGAAATCCTGTTCAGTTCTTTGCTTCAAGCCCATACAGTACGGAAGCTTTTGGTTTTGTGGCATCAGCCGAAGTCTCTTACATCGTAGCGACGACCGAGTTGAAAGTCTGCAGCGATGCGCAGTCTTGTGTGTAGGGCCTCAGAGTTTTGGGGTAAGGGGTTCGGTCTCGATCTTTCGAAAAAGCTCGAGCTTTGCAAGCTGAGTTGGCTGTTACAGCACCACCACATCTCTTGAGGCCCATCGTTGACAGGCGAGCTGGGCTTTACTACAAAACTCCCCGTGTGAATGCGCGAAAGGCAACTGTACAACCATCACCAAACGACCCGTAATTTTATAGTAATGTGCGATGCAGTCCTTAGTCACAACGAACCACGTAAGTTGTCTTACAAGGTGCATTCCTGAAAATAGGTATGCGCAGAGACATCCTTAGATAAAGTACGGCATCTTGTAGTATCAGTAGTTTATGAGAGTTTGATCTGCATACGGCAAGCTATAAATATAAATATAAATATAATTATATATATATATATACATATATAGATAGTGATCAGACGATGGCCACTCAGAAAGCTCAATCCCCCCGACATCCTAACCCTAATTCCTAAACCCTGAGCCCCGAAGCCCGAAATCCCAACAGAAACCGACGGGGCTGCTGTCGGCTGACTGTTAAACAGGCGATAGTTGCCTTGACAGTTGTCCCGGAGTTGCCCTAACAGACCACTAGTTCACTTTCAAGTGTGAGTTCCATTTCATTCGGTCTAATTCTGAGCGTGTCAAGTATAGGTGAATGGACGATGGACGACAGCTTTCCGGTATAAGATCCCAAACAGAGCTTTCGTAGGGAATCCTTTGTCTGAAAGACATTGACGACACCTCATCCGAGGCATGCAGTGGTCACCAGCTCAGTTGATCTCACTTCTGCATTGGGCTGCCTCAATGTCGGGTTTCTGCCGGATGTTCTACGGACGTTGTGAGACAATACGTTCGGCCGCGGGTGAAGATGACGACATGTTGTGGCGATGCTCATTTCTGGGCTTTTGAAACTGAAACCAAGGAAGATGTATACGTAGTAATCCGTCTCTTCTCCAAATAATTACTTGTGTATGCATGTGTGTAGATATACATACACAGATGTACATACGTATATACATACATACAGACAGACAGACAGACAGACAGACAGACAGAAATGTATACATACATCCATACTTACTTAAATTTCTTACATACACACATATATACATACATACATACATACATACATACATACATACATACACATGCACGTGTATATATCTGTATATGGATGACGAAATAGTCGCGGCTAGAGCCTCAAAGCTTGAAATCCGAAGCCTCAGTCCCAACTTCATGCGTACCGAACCCTTGAATCGAAACTCAGGTCTAAGATTCATACGCACTGCCAGACCCCATAGCTTCATCCTCCTGGATCCCACTCCGACAGTCGAACGGCACCCGTGAAGCCAACGACATCTTGCCTACCTAAGCCCTGACAGCCTCATCATTCTCTTGCTCCAAAGTCAGCAGGGGGACCATCCAGACTTCCCCAAAAGCCATCTATAGGCTTCGTTCACAGTTTTTGGGGGCTTGCTCTAGGAAGCGGCACATTGCGGCTGCCTGATCATCGCAATACAGAAACTACGTTTGTCGCCTCACACTGCTGGCTCTGTGTGTGACACAATCGTTTCTGCACATTCAAGCATCCACCAAAACCCTTCACACCAAAACCAGGCCCGCAATGAAGCTCAACTAATATAGGGGCCTTAATAATTAGAATAGGGTTTGGGGGTATAGTATACTATAATTATAATAAGGAACCCCCAAAACCCTATTCTAATTATTAAGGCCCCCTACACTAGTGCCAAAGCCCCAGCCACTCCCCTAAACCCTAAACCCTAAACCCTAAACCCTAAACCGTACTCCCCTAAAGCCCAGAACTCCCCTTCGACCCCGAAAGGCCGCTACACCCCCAGTCCCAAACCCGTCAGAACCACCCAAAAAGTACAGAACTGAAAGCCCTAAACTTTAGAAACCCCAAAAGCCCTAAACCCCATAAACCCCAAAAGCCCTAAACCCTAAACCCTAAACCCGAGTTGAGGCTTTCTCAGTCCGCTTATCATACGCTCCTGCTGCCGGCTTTGGCCTTGACTTTGCTCCTACAGTGGCTGGCAAGGCCTTTGGGGTTCAGGGGTTAGGATTTAGGGGTTTAGGGCTCAGGGGTTTAAGGCTTTAGGGGTGAGTCGCTGCAGACCGGACGCAAAGAGGGGTTCAGGGGTTTAGGGGTTCAGGGGTTTGGGGTTTAAGATTAATGGGTTCAGGGTGTAGGGGGAATCGGTGCTTGCTGTAGGTCTTGCTGCAAGCGGGCATGGCCTGTCGGTTAGGGGTGAGACCCATGGGCTTCGGTCCGAAAAACTGTAGCTTCTGTCGTCGGCTAAATTGGCTTCAATGCGTTTTGGGGGGGGAGCACAAACCCTAAACCCTAAAACCCTAAACCCTAAACCCTAAACCCTAAACCCTAAAACCCTAAACCCTAAACCCCTAAACCCTAAACCCTAAAACCCTAAATCCTATAACCTTCTGGGCTTCTGGTACCCCTAAGGTCTCTGGTGGTTTAGGACCTCGGATTTGGGATTGGTTTTTAGGGTTTAGGGTTCAGGGTTTAGGGTTGGTTTTTTGGCTTTGGTGTTTGGCCCCAGTGCCTTGGAAATTGCCCGGTTGTGAGTGCTGATGCTAGACTTCGGAACCTTCTCGAGATTTTCTGGCGGAGAGAGATTCAAATCGGAAGCACTAAAACCCTAAACCCTAAACCCCTATACCCTAAACCCAAAACCCCTAAACCCCTAATCCTAAACTGTACCCAGCATCAGACAAGCCCTCGAAAGAGGCCAGCTGCATCAGAGAAGTTCCCCCCCGGCTTCCGAAAGCACCTCACGAAGTATCTCATTGCCTCTTGCCTTGACTTGGGTTTAGGGTTGTGAATGCCTCGATTTGTGCGTGTATTCAGGAAAAGGTTAGTCGAACACATACCACTACTTATCGCCTTTGGTAACGAAACCATTAACCCTACACCCTGCACGTGCGCCTCATGAGACCCACTTCTTAGGCAGTCCGCTCTGCCCTCGCGACAGACAAAGCTTCGCATGCCTCGGAATCTTAGGGAGCTCTAACATCAACTCCCCGCACCGTCAACCATAAGCCCTGCAACCCTCAACCGAATAGCCACAGATATGGAGTTATCAGAACTAATAAAAACAAACACCACTAACCAAGAAAGTAAGCCTAACATGACAATAAACACTGTTGAGCCCTAGAGCCTAAAATGCTGAAGCACAAAACCCTTGAACACGACACTGAACCCCTACACTCCGAAGTCCTTGAGCTCTTAGACCCAAGCCCAAGAGACCTCATCCCTCTTCAATCGTCTCTCAGTTCTTCTGATTTTTTGAGTTGGTTATCGTTCTTCTTCTTAGTATTCTTATTTACAGTTACCGTTGGTTGCTTATCATTCATCTGATTGTTCTTGTGTTTGTTTTTTCTTCTTATTGGAAGTAGACTTTTCTGCTTATTCTTGTATTTATTTTTTTTACGGACTTAATGATTGAATGATTGTTATTACTATTAGCATATTAATAACATCAAGCATTTTACAACGCATACTTGAACATGTGTTGATAGGACCAGTCCTCAGCCAATATTACGTAATCGACTATGCAGCAGTGGCGGCGGCGGCCATATTTGCCGTATCTAAGGTTCGAAGGTTAGAAGTCTGGGCCCCTAATATGGACCCTTAGGCCTTTCTAGGGACCCTTAAGGATGCATATAAGGTATATAGTAGGTATATAAGGATCCCAGGCTTAAGGGCCCATACTAGGGACCCATGGGTTCAACATTAGAAAGGTTGGGTTTGAACACTCCTGGCTGACCTCTGTCAAATCGACCTGCGGAGCGGTTAGTGCTCATAGTTCCTAACCCTAAACCCCAAACCCTA
>CAJNDV010031832.1:25964-45404 GCA_905221635.1 Symbiodinium sp. CCMP2456 | reverse complement strand
CCCTAAACCCTAAACCTGAGGCTTTCTGCGATATCGCGGGCCGGCTCTTAATGATATGCAGGCCCAAGTGCCTCGTCAAGCCACATGCTGCACGCTGTGCGACAGAGCCTACCATGGGTAGCAACCTCCGCAGATAATGTAAGGTTGGGGCACGCTGTATATGCGGACCTTGGCAACAAAAAGTCTTGCTTACAACATCCGAGATTGCGTTGATACTTGAACCGGGATAGGCTCGGGCGTTTCTGCTCGGCAGCAAGCTGAAGGCAATGGCTCCTGGAAAACACGAAGCACAGCTCAACGAGCAGGACGAATTGATTGAGCCATCCGCACTTGGAGGTTCATGGGTACTTATAAGTATGGTTATAAGTCCCCTAATATGGCTTATAACTATAGTTACCCTACTTCTAACCCCATTTTTAACTACCCATGAACCTCCAAGCAGTCTCGACTGAGGTTCTCGCATCTGGCCGTCTCCTCCTTGGCAGCCTTCTCAGAATAGGGTTTAGGGTTTAGGGTTTAGGGTTTAGTGGTTTAGGGTTTAGGGTTTAGGGGTTTAGGGGTTTAGGGGTTTAGGGTTTAGCGCCAGTCACCCGAGCTCTAAAAACCCGCTGGCCATATTCTCCAGGACAGAGCCGTGTTGCAGAAACGCATTTCTTATGTGTCAACTTCTGCAGCACTGCCGCTAGAAAAACAGCACTTCAGGAAATCCTGACCGTCCAATTGCAACGTTCTAAGGTCCTGAGACTGTAGCCAACATGGCCTCTAGAGCCTAGGGTTCATCGACAGCTGACAGCATCAGCCTCCATATTCAAGACAGAGACTGTGGGCTTGTCATTCTTCGGATTCGTTTCAGAACAGACATGTATCTTAAAAACACAGCCGCTCGCCATTGTCTTGTGTGCATAGCGCCTGTCACTTTAACACCGAAGAAAAGCCCAAAGCTGTAGGTCGTCACAGTCTAAGGCTTAGTCTAAGGCCTACCCTGCGCCAAATACGAGTTTGCACCTACAAACAAAAGCTCAACATACGAGAAGCCCTGTATCCCTTGTGGTCACTTGCTCAAGGTGAATCACGCCTTTCACCCTCTGGAACCAGAAGCTCACCACGGGATACTCTTCGCATGGAGACCATCCTTGGAAATCCGCAGCTGGTCTTTTCAGACTGACCACTTTCACTGCAAGGTAGGTGCACGATTCTCAAGCGGACGATGTGAAACCTAATTGCAGACTTGAACATCGATTACCCGAGGCCCAAGCCCATTTTCTACGTATTCCATTGCCCAACAACCGCTCCTGCCACCTCGTGCAGTCAGTCATGGCAACCCCGTTCTCCTCCGTTTGTCAGGAACATGACAAGCATTGCAGCACTCGCCTTGCGCCCGAACCTTGACAGAGCGGGTGTAGTCAGTGCGACCCTACAGCAAAGCCCTGCGACCAGCATCAACGCGGATTGACCTCCTCTTCAAGTCGCTTGTTGCGTGATGCTCATCCAGTATTGGGTTCAGGCAAGGAAGGATAACAAACGGTCTGGGTCGAGTCATTCGGTCAAAAGCAACCAGCACATCTGCAGATTCTCCATTTTGAGTCTTCGTACAGAGGCCATCATGGCAGACTCCTGTGGATCTTGAGCCTCCGGCCCAGCCACCGCTCTCCAGCTCAACCCAGCCTTCCCAATAGCGTCCTTTGCTTGGAGGTTCATGGGTAGTTATAAGTGGGGTTATAAGTAAGGTTGCTATATTAGGGGACTTATAACCCCACTTATAACTACCCATGAACCTCGAATTGCAGCATCCAAAGAATCGGGACCCTCTCTCCCCGCATGAGAGCAAGCCGAGCGGCCTGTAGCACGAACAATCTGGTCAAAGAGCACTTGGCCCACAATTTCCGCAGCAGTGCTGGGGAAGGCCTGGCACGGAGAGCTATGGCTCTCGGGCAGGTTCCTGGTAAGAAGCGAAAGCACACTGGCCATGGGGAACGGCACTTATCACCGTCCCTGTAACATTAACTACTAAGCCCTAGCTCACAGCTTCACAGGCACTCCGAGCTATGGGTTTGGTTTTGGGGCTTCGGGCGGGTTCATAGGATTCAGGGCAGTCAGCCAGAAGTCTAGCTGCCCACGATCTAGCAAGGTGTCGTGGATAAGGCAAGCCACAAGAACACAGCAATCATACTGCGTTCAGACTTCAGAAATTTGTCGGACTGTCGAACCCAAGAAGACAGAAGCACCATCGCACCTTTTAGTCACTTTCGAAATTCGAGATATCTGCGCCGGGTGCATCTTGTAAAGCCATGTCGAGCCAGAATCCACTGCGACTCACAATCTCAGAGTATGGCGTCGTGGTTTCACTCAACAAATTCTGCACAGGTGGCTGACTCACCGGGAGCCAGTCCAGAAATCTTGAAAGCAAACCCGCGACTCCCTGCGAAGCTAAATACAACAATGAAGCTGGACCTTTAGGTGGCAACTGCAGCAATTTCCACAGGGCCAACCCTTCCGGCTGCCGAGCAGCGGAAAACTCTTCACCTATATCTTTTACAACCGATGCGCCAGCATCGTGTTTTTGGAGTAGTTGATCCAAGAACACAACATCTGCCAGCGCGCTGTTTGCACCTTGCCCAAGCGTGCCTCCTGTTGAGTGTGCCGCATCTCCTAGCAGCATGGCACGGCCATGCTTGTCGTGATATCTGTTGGCACGTATTGTGGTCGCCTTGCTTGGTCTCTGCGCCCTAAGCTGCTCCACAGCTGAAAGCTCTGGAGGACCGAAACTCGGGAAGTCTGCACCGATGCGCTGGCGAATAAGCTCGTCTGAGTTCTCCAGGAAGTCGGGTGCTTCACCAGTCCAAGAAAGAATGGTGCATAAACGGCCATCAACACGGGGAATGGAGAACAGAGTGTACTCCTTGGAACTCATGGCATGCACTGCCATAGGATCCATGGATTTCGGACATGGTCCCACCCACACTTTGAATTGTCCTGGCAGGTCTACAGACTCGGAGCGGAACGCAGATGCGTTGTTCAGGGCGCTTCGAACTAGCGAGTTCACTCCGTCTGCACCGATCAGATCATCATAACCAATCTCTCTTCCCTGCGACGTCTTGCAGGTATGCTCTTTGAGGTCTATCATGTCAAGGGTCTCCCCAAAATGAATGGAGAGCCGCCCTGATGCAGAAGAACCGTGATGCTTCTCCAAGTCATCTAGCAGTGCTGCGCATAAGTCGTTTCTTGCAATGAGCAAGGTTGGCACACTGCCAGGTCTGTTTGCACGAAGCTGCAGCTGTTGGCCTCGAGTCAGGTGACCGGCCCAGGAGAGTTCAAATTCAACATGTCTGAGTGGATTGTGCTTTACGTCTTACTTAAATCCTGCGCCTCCGAAACGAAGGATCGTTTGAGCTGCACTTAGGGTGCAGCAATGCTTGTATTATCTGTCGCGAGAGCTCAGCCAATGAATAATGTGTTACCAAGCCAAGAGGCCTGCGATATGCAAAAGGAACTTATCGCTGAGGACGCCCTGACAGGTCCAGGAAGTGTCTCGCTCTACGTCTCTACGTGTTGTGGGTCCATACAGGTCGCGTGCCTTGCTGGAGACCCGTTCCCAGAGCCCCTCCCAGTGCTGCAGCGCAGTGCGTCCGCGAATGTTGAGCCCTAGCGAGTAGGCGCGAAAGCCGGAAATCTGATCGGTGCGCGGGTCGCCTCCGGCAGCACAGTCGAAAGCAAGCGCCAAGCTACGCTGCACGAGTTCCAGTTTAGTCGATACAGGGAAGATACTCTGCCAGTCTGCTGTGTCCGAGTGCCTCTTTTCTCGAGAATTTCCAGATTCGCTTCTGGACGTCGATCAAGAATACAACGTGCTGCAAGAAGCCCAGCGGGTCCTGCACCGCTGATGACCACCTCGCCCAAGGACCGCAAATCCCGCGCCAATGAGACCGACACTATCCCACTATCCCCTACTGATGCTGTTTTGGGTCGGCCTTACTTGGAGGTTCATGGGTAGCTAGGAATGGGGTTATAAGTAGGGTAACTATAATTATAACCCATATTAGGGGACTTATAACCATACTTATAAGTACCCATGAACCTCCAAGTAGTCTAGGCCACCAGATTCCAGAGACCCGACGCCTCCTGGGCCATTCCTGAGGCCACCCCAGCCACGTCTGCAACGTACCCTGTTCTACAAACTTTAACCCAAGCAGAACACCTACCAAGACTAGTGGTGACCTGGTGCTTGGGGCATGCCGGTGGTAGGATTTCAGGGAGCAGGGAGGTGCTTCTTTAGCTGGCTGTATGGTGCCTAAACCCTAAACCCTAAACCCTAAACCCTAAACCCAACACTTCCTGTCTCTCTCGGAACTTCAACCGCTCGGCCCTCTGACCTTAATCAAAACATCAGCAGTTCCTGGGTGGTTCTCCAAATTAGGGTCCCTTTTAGGGTCCTTTTCATAAGGGTGCCGTACTATATTGCGGACCTAAAAAGGGCCCTAATTTAGAAAACTACCCTCCTGCAAAAATGCCTTCGATGCTCTTCGGCAGATGGAAGGGCAGCGGCTGGGATGCGACAGGGATGTGAAAGCCGGAGCCACGCACCACAGTCCCGCCAGCACCAGGAACTTTGTAATCAAGCTGCGATGACTCAATGCCTCGGAGACTTGTCTGCGCACCTGTCTGAGCGAACTTCCGCCGATTATCTTTGCAAGCTTCAAGGAGGACAGGGGTGCCGAGATGCATGTGGCACGCGCCGTGGCACCGCTTGTGCGACGGACATGGCGACGAACGGTTCCAGACGTGATGCAAGTATCGCCAGTTCCATTATCTTTCTCGCTAGTTTCATTGTCAGGTTTCTGGTTCTTCGGTCCTGTCTTGCGCATTCGGCAGGAAGTGTAAGAATGAGCTAGATCCAGGCGATTGCATGCCACACCACACATCATGCATGGGGAAGGGCTTGCGGGAAGCGACATCGGAGATCGGAAATCCGCTCAAGCCCAAGATTCAGTGCTCTTCCGCTGATCGGCAGGATGCAACTTGCTGTTTTAGCATGTATGCTTATGCCGTAGCTGCGCAATCGCCTGAACACTGACTTCCAGAACACAATTAGTTAGTTATTAGTGGAACTGTGCAGTCACTGGAACTGTTCTTGCTTGTTATTGTTCACTGAAATTAGACGTCAAATGGCAAGTCGTTGTCCGATTGGCTAGTTCGGGCATGCGAACGACCTCTGGCGAGGAAGCCCCGCAATCCTTGAATTCAAGCCTTTACCTGCGGCAACACCTCAAGAACACTCCAGACCCACAGCACACTGAATCGTAATCCGGAGGCGTCCTGCCGTTCCCCCCTTTCGCAGCTAAGACAGGCTGGCGTCGCTGAAAGGAAAAGGCCAGGGTTCCAGGCCACCCTGTGACGGGGGGTAGATGAAGGCATGGGCGGCGTAAGGCATGGAGTCTTATGGGAGTTTCCGAAAATTAGGGGTACCTTATTTTGGTGTCCTTATAATAAGGATCCTATTGTTTGGGGTACTATATTAGGGTCCCGTATTTTCGGAAACCCCCTTATCAGCTCAGAAAGTCTGGAAATGTGCCGCCTGTAGGTGGAGTACACGGGCTCCCTGGGGTAATTTGCTCGCTCCTCCCACCTGGCAAAGCTACGTTCGTTCAGTTAAGTCCAGCTTGGTTGAGTGATGTCGATTGATGGTGATTGTGCAACTGGGCTCCGAACCCGGGGGGGACAGCGTCGCTCATCGCATGGATATGTATCTGTCGGACAGATCGACCCATGCTTGTGCCGTGCTGGATCTCTGCTGCATGAGGCCACAACCCTGGGACTCAGCATCGATCTGAGCTGCAGGAGCGCTTCAGGATCCAAATCTTTTTCTGGTGCCCACGAATGCAACCAAGGATAAGGATGCGACACAAAGATGGACAAGTTCGAGTCCTGAGAGTCGCCAAAAACGTGGCACCGCTCAGCGAACTGCAGGAGTTGGCCGCACAGCTGCCGCGCTTGGCCCCAGGCTATGCAAACCAGGTCCGTGCACTTGCTCAAACACATGGCGTCCACCAATGCATCCTTCAGCGTGACTGCAACCATTGGCATGGTCCAAAATCAAGACATGCGGACGGAAACCTCAGCGTCGATAGCTTCGCAGGGAGATCGGTGGACTTCGTTGTCAATACCGTCTGAACGAACTCCGCCTCGCGAGCGCCTTCGAAAGGGAAATCTTGAAAGATATCCGGCAAGACGTTGAAGCTGAGGACGGCGCTTCACGCCATCGCGACAGCACAACTGTATCTCGAGGCATGTGGAGATGCGTCCAAATCAAGACATGCGCATCACAAGGTACAAAGACTGCTCACACACCTGTGCTTACTGCACAGACCTTGCGCATGCCGAAACAGTTACTAAAGCTGTGCCACTGGCCTGGCTTCCAGGCGGTAATGCCTTCACCAACGGAAGCACCGAACATCCTTGAGCATGCTTTGTGAAGCGGGCGAAGTCTAGCCTTTCGGAAGACTTCAACGGTCTGGACCTCGTCGGTGGCTAGATAGAGCACCTGCTGGGCTTGTACGTGCAGTAGAAACAACTCCATCTTCCAATAGCAGCTCGCAGGAAGCCCACTATCTCCGAAGCTTTTCACCATGCTCTGTCTGTTACCACCTCTTGCATGTACACGATAGGTCGGAGGCACACACACATAAATAACTGTAGCCTGCTGCTGTGTGGCATCGCGTGGGAAAAACGTCTCTACAGTATGCGGCCTGCTGGACACCAGGCCTCAGCACAAGCTCGGGTAGTGGTATGGATCTGAGTGCGATTTTCCTCGAGAAGCTGGCGGAGTCTGCTGCAGAAGGGCCTTCGCCTCATTGAGCATGTAGCGTCAAGGGGGCAAGAGATTGGGCAAACTGAATCTTATGACCTTACACGCGTCCCGGCAGCTGTGGACATCTCCGAAATCATTGTAAGCTGTGGGCGGCTTCAAGGTACTCCTCCGGTGGAGGGTTCCTCTGAGCAAGCTGACATGCCGCCACCTTCATTGCAAGACATCTATATAAGATGTCTTCCAGGCGCCGAGAAATTGGAGAGAGACCGCATGATGCCTCGTTTGTGCCCAACCGTTTGTGAACACCCACCTCTGCACTTCGGAGTGGAAGATGTAAGCACAGGCAGACACGGAACCAGGCGAAGAGATTGAGTTTCCCGCCACACGGGCTCTTTCTGGCCAGGTGTCCGTCACCTGAACCGGTGCTAAATGCCTCAAAACTAAGCCTGCGATCCCAAGCAACTGTCTTGAAGAGATCATACGCAATCTGTCGCAGCTGTGCTGCCTCTCTCACTCTCCGACTGATCAGCGGAGAGATTGTGAGGGCACCCTGCATTGCCCGGTGGTAGCCTGGCACGTGGCGCGGAGCGTGAAGATTGAGTATACAGGGTAGTATACAGCATACATCAACCGCTGCATTCTTCCCGAGCATTGGTAGTAGCAGCTGCCAGAGAGCCTTGACGCAGTGCTTGGAAGTCCTCCACAGCCGCAGAAGTACACGGCACGGAGTTTAGCTGTCAGCCGACTCAAATCGATCCCATTGCAACGTATTCGCATGGGGTCTAGGACCTAAGGACGGGCTTCTGTGGTCCTTGGGAGGAACGCTCCAAATCAAGCCTCGCAGCATGTTCCTGCCACGGCTTGTCAGAGCATGCCTTGAGCGCCCAAGAGAGCTTGACTGCGCAGATACATGGGAGTTTCCGAAAATAGGGGACCCTAAGATAGCACCCTATAAATCTTAAATAGTAGGATCCCTATTACAAGGACCCGCAAATAGGGTACCCTAATATAGTACCCTAAATAATAGGATCCCTATTACAAGGACCCGAAAAATAGGGTGCCCCTTATTTTGGGAAGCTCCCACATGGCCGAGCTCTGGGCATGAAGAGGATGCTCACCCTAGGCAACTTTGGCAGAGACATGGCTCATGAAAAGGCTGCTTGCCGCTCCCACCTCTTGTTCATGTTGTACGACGAAGACTGAAGCCGTCGGTCGGCGGAGTACTGTCAGGGGATTGTTTCGTCAACGAGACAGACTCAGACAGTGTCGCCAGAAATTCATGTATTGACTGCCGAACTTTGTTGGGTTGTGCGAAAGGGCCCTTCGGTGCTTCGATGCGCTTCGTGTCCTTGCCCCAGGACCGACAGCGCTGAGTTCTTGAGAAGAGGTGCTCGAAGAGATCGAAACCGATGGGGCCATACCTTCCAATCAACGCTGGCACGATTTTTGCCCATGATACACGAGTTGCGTGACCAGCAACGAGAAGCCCCGTCCCACTCCCGTTTCAGGTGCGCACTGAAAATGACCTTCGCCTCCCTTCCGCTGCCAATCCTTGAAACCGCCGGGTCGTCTGTAACCACAGTCTGGTGAAGATTATTTCCTGGGCTGCAGGCTACGAGCACAGGGGCGCCGGGCTTTGCCAGCAAGAGTGCCTCAGGTAGAAAGAAGCAGACCTGCGTAAGAAGCCAATTCATCCGAATTTCGATCCATTACAAGCGGGTGGGGCAAGAATCGTCGGAACGCTCGCTTGGCAATACCTGTCGCTTCCTGGCACTCGCCCGATCCCTGCAAGACTGTCCGTAGAAGCAAGACTCCGGTCTTCAGCTCCAGTATTGCTCCCTTGTCTCAAAATATGGGGAAGCATGTCTGAGTTGCAGCTGCCTCCCTCTTCGTCACCTCTCCATGCCACTCTGGACACTAGGTTCGTGAACAAGGGTGGGTATGATGTGTTCTAATCATGCTTTCGGCTGCCGGCCACCCCTGTTTTCCGCTGTTGAAACTGTGCTTCTCTATCAGCTCCTGTACTGCTGCAGGCCGCTTTCCATCCTGACGGTATTGTAGACACGAGTTCTCTTTCCACTTGGATCTGGGTCTTCTCTGCCTTACTTCGTCTCAGAGGTGGGCTCAAGTCTTTTCCGTCCCGAAGAGTCGCTGAGCCTCCCGCATCTAGGAGTTGCAAAATGTTGGCGAAGAGGCCTGCAACCAAAACGCAGCAGTAAGCAGGTGCAAGTCCACACCGAGGGCTGAGGTTTCGGCCGTTGTCATGATATGTGACAAGAACTGCACTGTAATCGCCCTGCCGAGCGCTAGAGCGAGAGGCATGGAGAATTCGAGGCCAGCTCACTCTCGATGCAAGCGATCCAGCCTCGAAGCGAGGGTCACAGAGCTCCGTGAGCCTCATTCGGCACATGAACATGTTCATCAGGAATCTGCACAGCCCATCCTATCTCCGTGCCTGGGCAAGGTGACGCTCAGGAATGCCTCAGCAACGGCCCCTCGTCCGCTAGGGAAGCCGTGCGTGTTTGGAATCTTTTGAAATTTTGCCGGGCAAACTACCTTGGAAGCAGTATCGCCCAGCAGCGGCTGCTCTGAATTGGCACCGGTAGCCAAACCATGCCAACCTGCTACATGCGAACCCTTCTAAGCAAGAAGTTGTGTGCATCTGGAACAAAGCTCCAGGGATCTTGCATGCTTGCAGGACAGGCGCCTCGAACAGGCCAAGCATCCGAAGATAACACAACAACTCCGCAGGGCCGAGCCTCTCGGCTTTCAGCCGTCACATTGTAGAGGTAGGTAAAGTACAGCTCTTCCGCGTGTTCCGCCTGCTTCTTTCTGGGATGTGGCCCCTTCTCGCGGGGTGGTGGGGTGATGCTTAGTCCGGTGCCGCCGACTCGTTGCCTTCGTAAACCACCTGGGAAGTTGAACAAGTTAGGGTTTACGGCCTTTATAGGTTCTTTTTGCCTATAGAGTTTAGGGTTTAGGGTTTACGGCCTTTATAGGGTTTAGGGTTTTCATCTTCAGAAGTGCCCCGTGATGCCCCGTGTAAATCAATCGTGCTGCCTCCCAGTACGGAGCCACGTAGTCCAGCACTGCCTGCAACTCAAGCCGTACACTGGGGCACTGTCTGTGGGAAAGGCCGCTGGGCTTCTGCGACCAGGAGCTTGTTCAGAGGCTCTCCGAAAGACTTGGGAGTTTCAGAAAATTAGGGGTACCGTATTTTGGGGTCCTTATAATAGGGATCCTATTATTTAGGGTAGTATATTAGAGTCCCTAATTTCGGAAATCCCCACTTTGCACTCCGCTCCTGTAGCCCCAGCGGCTCCGACGAAGTAGAGATGTCCCAGGCCTTGACGCAAGCGAGACAGCAACACGGCACGTCGCTGAGATGTTTGTGAAGCATGAAAGACAGTTTGAATCCCTATGCCGCAGCTGCAGTCTGCTCCCACTGAAAACAAGCTCAGCATTCTGAGCATCTTATGCTTTGAGCATGTCTGTAACCCAATGTTGAATTTGAGCTGCTGAGAGAACTAGATGTGCTATGCACGCAGTCAGCGTCATTCGCGGAACAGCGAACAGCTGTGCCCTCGGCCTCTGTGGTCAGGGGCTCGTCTGGCTCTGCATCAGTGCTGAGGAGCTCACTGGCCTCTAAGTATCCATCCATAGAGTGCGCACAAACAAGATGCTCGCGAATCCACCATGCCGCAGTCGGACTGCAGCCCAACTTCCTATGCAAGTCTCATCGCACTACACAAGCAGGGAGACTGACCGGTCGCCAGTCGACGGGCTGTGACTTCCATGCCTGGCAACAAGACTACAACTCTGAAAAGATTTCAAACGCTGCCATGATCAGTCCTTCAGATTTCGATTCCGACAGATGTAATGTAAAAGAAGTAACGGGGCTTATCATAGACGAGGCTGCCGTGGCCTTCGCGGCTTGGGCCCAAGAGAACTGGCCATTTGGCATGTCGAGGCCTGAAGCCCAGCACATTACTTGGAGGTTCATGGGTACTTATAGGTATGGTTATAAGTCCCCGAATATGGGTTATAATTATAGTTACCCTACTTATAACCCCATTTATAACTACCCATGAACCTCCAAGTAGTCAAGCAGATCAATGTTCAAGAACGATGAAGCGGGACCAGCGAATAGCTGAACACTAGGCTTGGCACCAGGCAACGCCAGTTGCTTTGCTAAAGCATCTTGGAGCCATGCAAAAACCCCGTCTGTACCCTAGAGTCTTACCTGTTGGCTTGCAGTTCCATACGTGTTCCAGTCTTCGTTGCGGAATCGCAGGCTTCAGTGGGGTGTAGACAACAAGTGTTCGCATGAGCAAATAAAGTAAAGCTGCACCGATCTATTTATGAGTCCTGGGATTGCCATCGACCATGGAGGATTACACTGCCTTACACTTGCTAGTCAGTGCTAGTCAAATCTGCAACTTGGGTTTGGAGCACGGGTTGACCGACAGCCAGTGCCCAAGTGAAGCCGACAACATGTTCATGCAAATGGGACCGCAGCTGCAGCGACCTGTAGCGACAACCGAAGTCTGATTGCAGGTCACCGGGACTGCCACGAAAAATGGTATAGCTGCGGTCATCTGGAACTGACAATCATCGCTACAACGGGACACTGCCAAGACCAGCGCCGCGGGCTCGAAAATTTGGCTTCAAATCTCATCGGCAGCAGCAGTAGGCTCTGACGTAGCATGTTGCTACTCGGGTCCTGCTGCTCCTCCGGAAGTAAAGAGCCCCTGGCATGGTCTCCGCGTGGCCATGCTGATACGCGTCACAACAGAACATGCGATGCATTGATAACAAGGATAAACACATCATCGTGCAGCGAGAACAAGATCAAAGCAGGAGCAGCTCAGTGCTCCGGAAAGGCAGTGAGGGCACGGGATGAGATGCCGGAAGCTTTAGATCATCGCTTTGCGATGGCAAGGCCGGCACCTTTCAACTGAAGAATTCACGCAGTAGCTGCTTCTCGTTCGGCTGCTCGCTTTGCCAACCGCTCCTGCTTCCTCAGTGCCAGAGCGCACACTCAGAGCAGACTTTGCCCTCTTCCAAACAGCTGCGTTGCTCTTTCTCACGCTTCTGCTTCTTGAACTTTGCCCACCTCTGTGACTCCTCGGCGCAAGGCTGACATGTCTCTGCTTTAAGACCCTCCGAGAGCCGGGGTCAGCACGCGCCAGTTCAAGAGCCACAGGGGGACCACATTATTCCTGAGCCAAGTGGGAGACAGACTGAAAAATCTCCCAAAGCATGACAACGCATGCTCTGCTAGGCTGCTTGTAGATGGGTAGTTGTCAAAATTATGGTCCCTTTTGGGGTACCCTAAATAATAGGTGCCGTATTATAATAAGGACCCAAAAAGGGACCCTAATTTTGACAACCACCCATATGGCTACAACGGTTTTGGTCTGCAGCTGAGGTGCCATTTCTCAGGGATTCTGCGTGGGTTTTTTGGCGGTGGTCGCTTGCGGCTGATGGCACTGCATGCTCTGTAGACTGTCCCAAACCTCGGCCGACACGTGCTTACGAAGTCGACTCAGTGAAAACAAGACGGATGGCTGCAGCTACACGTACAGTTTTCAATTAGCAGGCCGACCTCTTGGATAAAACATACAAGTTCATGTAGCTTGACGGGTGCTGTTTAAAGGAAGCCGAGGTGCATCGGATCCGTGTGCCAACCTCTGCGGGACAGGCGCTAAAGGAGCCAGGCCGGGAGGATCAAGCACTGCTTTGCATCAACATTATGATGTTTCTGCGTCCGCGGTTCCGCAGACATGAAAGTGCCGGCGAGACGCAGGCATGGCACCACCCTTCTTTGCAGGAAAAGGAGACATCCTGCCGAGCAGCATCAGCCAGCTGACTCTAAGATTGGCCCTGGACAGCGTCAGATGGAGACAGGTACGTCCTCGACACCCACCTCAGCGGCCTTCAAGATCTCAATGCCTCATAGAACTTTTACCCCGAGCTGCGGAGGAATTTCGGAATATGCAACTGGCCTAAGGCACGGACCTCGCTTCATGGTGGCGACTTTACCACTCGGCAGAAACACAACCTTCACCTGCTTGCTCAAAAGTCGACACATGCACCCATGGAAGCCTCTAGAAACAGCTTGGGCAACTAACCCTGACTCAGACTGCTGAAAGGCTTCGATGCGGGACTTGCCGGCTAGCTGTGCCACTGCACTGCGCAACAATGCTGCGACTGTTTGGTTAACCGATGCTGCCAGATCGGCCAAGGTGCTGGACCTTAGCGAAAGGGCACGGTATTCATTCGATTGTCGTGACGGAGACATACTTCTGGCAGGTCTTCATGTTATGTGGCCATAATTGCATTCCAGCAACCTGCCATGTAATGCCGACCTTGGCCAGTAAGGACTGTGAAAGCCGTAAACGGCACAATGCATCGCAGGTTCTGCCGAAGCTAGGCCGTCTACAAAGAGTCAGCGTGACACTGTCACCTTGCACCAGCCACCGAATAAGGCACTTTCGCAAAACGTGGCGCTCAAAACAGTTGAATGCAACTGGCCTTTTCTCGCATGCCTCTGGCCCGTGTTGGGCCAGTCAAGCTCAAAGCAAACGTTGTTCATTCACCCTACTTAGTCTGTCCACGATCGGATGGCCGCTGCAAGGATGTCTTGAAGCACCGCTGTCTAACTATTCCATGATTCCCTCTGGAAGGCAGATAGATAGAACCGCCAAGTGGTGTCGCCGGATCAAGTCAGGAAACGAGATGAAGTTTGGTCCTTCCAGGTTTAAAATGGTTGTCATCATTTGTACACAACAGGTGTGTGTGTGTGTGTGTCTCTCCAAGCTGTCCTCGTCTCAACAAGATGCGGAGAGCTCAGCACTTGCAGGTCTTCAACACCTGTGCCCGAAGAACCCTTCCTTACGCTCATCTCTCTTTTCCATCTCTTCTTCTGCGGCGTAGCTACACACTTCTTGATTTCCCCTCAGTCTCAAAATCAGCAACCTGGAGCTAAGGAGAATTACAGTATACGACTGCAGCGGGCGTTCACCAAACAGTAGTGCTAACCTTATAAGGAAACCTGGCTGCAACCTGCAAATACAAGAACAAGCATATTCCAAGGGCTGCAGCTTAGGATCTTGCGCAATCTTGAAAGCCGGGCCGCGCCTATCACAACACTGCCAGTCTCTTTGTCAATTTGATTTGAAAGCACCTGGCTGCACAAGCAATCGCAAGCTTCAGGATTTTTTTGCGGGGGCTCTACAAGCCTGCAAGGACGGATGCAATCATATCGGGTTGATGTGTGCATTCCCGCGGCTATGCAGAACATGAATCATCAACCGGACAATCGGATAGCCACTGCAAACAAGTGACGCACATTTCGGAAACACCGATGTTGGTTAAAGACTCTGCTTCCACAGGACCGTGCCGCTGTCGCCCAACGAACAAGGTGCGTCTCACCTGGCAGCCCATACATCTCGACTTGCACTGTATCCGTACTCATCTGCACGTTTGGGGCCTTCGTGTCCTGTGGCAAATGGAAGTAGACAGAACAGTAACCTTCCTGAGCAAGATCTACTTGCATCCAGCAGCTGCCGGGAGTCTAGCCTACATGCATCCAAGAAGCTTCGCAAAAATCATCTCCTGGAACCATTGAGATGCAAAAAATGCTACTTGTGGCATGCCGCGGCATGGGCCTCGAGGGTAGAAGTGGAAGCAGAAACCTCCGAGACCACAAGCTGAAAACTCCGGCGACGCGAGATATTCGCCCTGGCAGGAACCAGGCATTTTCTGGCTCGCACAGCCGACGCTTGGAGGTTCATGGGTAGTATTGGGTAGTTATAAGTAGGCATATAAGTAGGGTAACTATAGACTATAGTTATAAGCCAAATTATAGGGGACTTATAACTCCATTTAGAACTACCCATGAACCTTCAAGCAAGCCATGCCTTCTGGAAGCGCGAGCGTACATCTTCGGCATTTTCGATCCTGCGTGAAGCCATGCGCCTGGAACCTGTGGCTACATGCAATCAGCCGTGCAAGCGCTGCCTCCAGTGAACAATCTCAACATTCCTGTTCTCGATCACCTTCACAGACCACGCGGCCGGGTATAGCTGGTGGCAGGTCACAGACGGTCAGCATGTTCGGGGGCGGTCAGAATCGCTGCTTCAAAAAACTTCATCCCTTTCTGGCATATTCTGCCATCCGAGGATCTGCTTGCACTTTGTTTCCGAGACCTTTAAGTTTGAGCCTTGGTGCGAACGACCCTGGGGAGATTGCGAACCTCAAAGAGATAGTGATGCCCGAGGACTGCGCATTCGCTTGTCTGCGATTACGCCTGGTGCACAGCTTGTACGATTTTGTAATGCCATGTCGAACAATGCTGTTGCCATGGAGGCTTGCTACCGAGAGTTTTCACGCGATTTCGTGGTTCCGATACCTCCTGTCAAACGTCTTGCGGATCCCATGACTTCTACTTCAGCCATCCATGGTTGCAAGGTAACTGATATGCTTCATCATGCTGCTGTAGATCTCGGCCCGATGCAACCTACGTTGTTGATAGATGCTGACAATATCGTCGTTCTTCCTGGTTCTGTCGCAAGAAAGAACTAAAAACGAACCCCAAACCATGCCTGCCCAATTCGAAGTTCCGGGACGGCATGTCTCATGTCGCCAAAGCAGGGTGCCCACATGCCTGGATTCGTCTCTCCAGCTGTAGCAAGTACTCCTGTGATGACAATCTGAAACCGCGCAAGCGAAATGCAATGGCTGACACACTCTCTCTTTTGCTTGCTAACACTCGGTAGCGTAAAAGCTCAAGGGCCCTAACACGAAAGAGCCAACGGCCGCAGGTCAGGACAGCTCACTTGCAGTAGCCGCCAGCATGCTGATTCACAGCACCCTGAAAATTATGCTGACCTGCGGGAGTAAAACTAGCGAGGTTTAACTCGCCCTTCCTGCCGACGCACGAGTCGGTCTTCTAGAAGCTCAGATTCCGCCTCTAGGCGAAAAGTACCGGTGGCCAACAACTCGAACAGCGCGTCCTTGTTTGCACTCACCTTGGTAAGACTGTCGACCACCATGCTTTGGTGCTCCACCCAGCGTAGCTGAACACCCAGACCATCGATCTTCTCCCGAGCTATGGCCACGTCCAGCGCCGTGAACTTGTCCTGCGGCTGGTTCCCCTCGCGCATGAGGTTGTCGTAAAGGCTTTTTGCGTCGATCACGGACAGGGAGTCACGAAGAACTTGATCTCCATCAGCCTTTTGCAAAACCACGTCTGCTCGGGACTTCACGTTCTTCTTAAAGGTCTCGAGGTCGAACTTTGGGTCGAGCAGCTCCGCGTAGATGGCCTTGGCCCACAGAAGATCTCCAAGGCCCTTGTTCAAAGCTTGAGCTTCGGCTGCCAAGGTGGATCCTACCTTGCGGCGAAGCTTTCCGGACTTCCACCAGATCAGGCTGCACAAGGCCCTCTCACCAGACAAGAGCTTCTTGTCAAAGGCTATCACGGCAGCAGCCCCTTGTGAGCTTCCATCGGAATGATTAGCCCAGCTGGCATCCGTTATTGTGCCCCATCCCAAGCTCTCAGGAGCTATTGGGAAGTACTTCAGCTCAAGCTTGCTGTGCATCTTCACGGACTCCACGGCCTTGTTCAGCTCGACAATGTCACGCACTTTTGCCGAGGGCAATCGACTCGCCATCATGGACGCAGCGGCTGCTGCATCTGGTCGCGCTTCCTTCGCGGCCCAGGCCAGAGCACCTATGACCGCGCGGGCCTTCTGCTTTTCTTCTGCAGTAGTTTCGGAGTCCGGGTTGCTTCTGCGACCTTTTTCGAGCTTCACTGGGAACAGCCTCTCCTGGACATACTTCTCCATATCGACCAACACCTGGAAATCTGTGGTTTGTCGGATTCGTCTCCCGTTAAAGGTCGTTCCGTCCGGGAGTTCCTGCAACCGTTTAAATTTCCCAAACTTGAACTTCTGACGCAACCTGGTGAGGGCGGCATCGTGGATGCTGTAGCCAAAGGCCAAGACGTCGTCAATCTCTATGACGATCACCCCCTCCAGCTCGCCATTGTGGTTGAGCAAGAAGATGGTCGGATCAAGCTTGCTCTGCCGGTAATGCAGCTCCTCGATGATGTACTGCTTCAGGGTCTGCCGCCAGTGGACAGGACCGTCCACGAGTCCATAGACTCCGCAGACTATCTCCACCAGCTGCTCAGCAAGCAGCCCTGGCAATCCGGACTTAGGCTGCCGGACATACAACTTGCCACCAGCTCGAAACAGAGGAGCGGACTGCATGAAAGCTGCTTGCAGGTCTCCGCACGAGCCGGGCATCTTTCGGGAAGCTGCGCACTGCAACACCACTTGCAAGTTTTGGGTAGTAACTGTCGGGCTGTAGGTGTTGAGCTCCACGGCATCCGGATCTTGGTCTCCCCGGACGCACCACCTTGATTTCATGGTGGCCTTTTCCCCCACTTGTTCTCCAGGTTTAAGCCGCCGGACATAGCGGCTGTCGATGATGCGGTTCAGCTTCCCCTCTAACGTGAGGGACTCCACGACTTTGCGGCTCTCTTCCACTGAAAGCACGCGAACCGCACCTGAGGCCTCGATCTTGGACCACTCTTTGGCGTCTTCAACTCGCCACTCCGGCCAGTCCTCCGGTCTGATGTCCTTCTCGGCGATCTCGTCGGTGTTCTTCTTGACCGCAAAGGTGGCCGACTCGGTGTGGAACACATACTCCTGAACGTCTTCGGGCTGTGCGTACCTCCGCGGGTGGTCCTGCACCTCCTTGCACGCGACCTTGGTCAAGTAGAAGTCGGTGTAGCCCTTCCACTTGCCGCTGCTTCTTTTGCTCGGCTTGAGCTCCTTCCAGTCGTCGCTGTTGTTGTCTGCGACTCCCGTCTTAAACACTCTCACCGTCTTCCTCTCGGAGCTAAGGAACCCAAGAGGTACGGGAACTCGAGGTGCTTCTTAAGGAGAAAACTGGCACGACCTCCACTTGACATGGTGCCTCCTCACCACGCCCTGGTCGACAAGCAGCTGCCAGCGATCTCGGTGAGGTGCTGGCTCGGGCTTCTTGTTCTTCGTCTCTGGCTGTAGCTTTTCCTCCTCGAACCAGTCGTCCGCTGAGAGCTCCGCAAGGTAAGGTGCCGAAGGTGCCGTCCTCGCTGAGGTTGAAGGTCGAACGGCTCCATACGGAATCCCGTCCAGCTGCCGGCTCCTTTGGATCGCCTCTTGGCCGGCGTTCACCTGGGACTCCAGGTCGGGCTCCTGACTGGCTGCCTGTTCCACTTCTGGCTCTTCTGCTGTGGCCTGTGAAGAGTGCCTTGGCAGTTCTTCTGCGGGAGCTGGAAGAGGGACTTCAGGAACAGGAGGTTCGGGAACTGGTGGTTCTTCTAGTGCTTGCTCCAACTCCTCCATGGGAACCGGTACCTCAGGAACGGGCACCGGCGGCTCCAGGTCTTCAACTCGGGCTCTCGGTAGTCCTCGCGCTTCTCCTTCAGCCTGCACCGGGTCCTCGTAGTTCTCCTGCTGCCCAAGGGGAGGACGGGGCTCTTGCGTCAAGTCTTCAACCACCCCAAGTTCACGGCCTGGCCTTCGGAAACGTTCGCGCAAGTCCTCGAAAACCTGGTGCACAGCCTCTATGCCGCGCATCTCTTCTGAAGTGCCTTCACGAAGGTGCTCGTTGGCCACGCGCCACAACCTGCCCTTCACGTTCACGTAGGCATTCGGGCCGTCGGGCAAAACCACGACCCCAGGACCCACCCAGGCTTGTTTCTTGACACCCTGGGCTTTCCATGACCTCCAAACGAAGACCACATCCCCAGGCCTGAACGTCTTCTGGGTCCTGGCTCTAGCTCGCATAGCCTTCCGCACCGCTTGAGAGGTGTTCACCTCGGCAAAGGCTTTCTGCGCCGCCCTCCGGGCTTGAAGCCTTTTCTCCATCTCGCCCGTCACGCCCTTGAGGACCACATCCACCATCTCATCGGCGAGGAGTTCTCCTGTGGTACGGGGCGTCTCGCCTAGCATTCTCTGTGCAGGCGAAAAACCTGAGCGATCTGACAGGCGATTCTTCGCAGATTCTACTTCCCGCAAGAGCAGCTTGAAGTCTTCCGAACTGGTAGGCGGGCACGACCACAGAGCCTTTTGAAACATGGTCTTAAACAGAGCTCCGTGGCGCTCGGCTCTGCCATTTTGGTGCGGCGCCCTTGCCCCAATGGTATGGATCAGGATGCCGAGGTCGTGGGCATTCTGCCGGAACTCACCTAAGAACTCCGTGCCCTGATCCAGCAGGATGATCTGAGGGAAACCAAGCACTCTAGCCCAGCAGCGGGCCAGCGCCGCCCACACGGCTCCAGGCTGTTTGCTTCTGACCTTTTCCACCAGCTGAAAGTTCGTGCCCAAGCAAACGGCATTCAAGTAGCGCTCGGTGCCCTCATTGTTCCAGTTCGGTAACTCAAACAAATCCACTGCTACAACAACATTGGGTGCGTAACATCGAGGTATCGTGGCCGGTCTCGCCGGCTTCGGGAGAACACCTGAGCTGCAAGCTGGGCACCTGAAATCTGTTTTGGCCCACTTCCAAATGTGCTCGGCTGCGCCACTGACTCTCAAAGTCCTAGCTAGCGTGGCGTTGCTCGGGTGTCCAAGGTTACG
>CAJNDV010031832.1:8872-19419 GCA_905221635.1 Symbiodinium sp. CCMP2456 | reverse complement strand
CCCATGAACCTCCAAGTAGGAACCTGATTAAGAAACCCTGGCCCCAAGAACCCCCCACAAAAAAACCCAATAAAGAGCACCTGATTAAGAAACCCTGGCCCTATAACCCCAATATATTAGGGCTCATATTAAGCACCCCAATAAAGAGCCAGGGTTTCTTAATCAGGTTCCTACATCACACGGCTGACGCAAAGGGCGACAGAGGGAAGACTCTGGGGAGAGAGAAAGTGATGGGTCGATAGATTCCGACACCCACAGGCCCCATAGTAGTTCCTTTTTGGGGGTTACCTTATAGGATTCTATATATGAACCCCAAAAAGGAACTACTTTAGGGCCTATGGGTAGATGGATGGAGAGATGGATAGGATGGAAGCCATGCAGGCAACATGTGACGCAGCACAGAAACATGTGCATTGCCTCCTGCAGCTGCACACCTGCGCATGGTTTACGTCTCATCTCAGGCAGCGTCAGAGACTTCTGTGCGGGCACATGTTGACAAGGCGTAGGTTGAAGAACTGAGACCCCGCAGCCCTACATGGCTGTCTGCCGTCCGCTCTCTGTCAGCAGTGTCTTTGCCAAGCTGTAATGCAACACTTCGTCGAGATACCTGTGAAGGCTCTCGGAGGGAGGTTGCTGGTGTGGTGAAAGGGTCTGAGGGGTCTGTGGCTGGTGTGGCTGTGGCGGTCTGCCTTGGCTGCTTCTTGGGCGATCCGGGCTTGCCTGTTTGCATTGGGTTGGTCTGATCACGATATCTCTGTCTCTCTTCTGGTGTCTCTGTCTCTTCAGCTGAAAAGCACCGGGCCACCTTGCAGTTTAGCCTTCCGAAAGTTTGCACCGGAGAGGTTGCAGCTGAGTCCTTCGATCAAGCCAGCACAGGGTCAAGCCCAAGCACTGGGAATGCTGCCAGCACAAAAGAGTTCTCAAGCATGCATCCTACAGAGACATTACCTGTCCTGCGGCATCTGTGAGGTCTGCACCCGTCAGCAACGCCCTTGGAAACTGTACACCTGCATGGGCCAAGGCGAAACGCTTTGGGTGGCAGAGCAGATCGGAAGCCAAAAGTGCGGCCTGCCAAGCTTGCCGCCCGCAACGTTGCATCCGTCAATTCGGCCTCCTCAAAGCTTGCTTTGGCCAGCTTGGTGGAGTCGAGATTTGCACTGCGCCTTTGGTGCGCACTGGCTTTTGAGAGGCTCATCTTTCATCTTTCAGCTTGGGCACAGCGTGGCATTGGCGAACGATGCACTCTCACAACATGCTTCCCGAAGGTCTACTCCTTGCAAGTTCCTTGGATCGCTGCACAACGAATGTGATGCCAGCGCTCGATCACAAAATGGCAATCCAAGCCGCGCTTCTTGCGACTGCACTCCGGCTAGGTTTGCTTTTTGCATCTTGGCTCCTGATGCCAGGAGCAGAAAGCGGAACTTCAGGGACCGCATGCCATGCCAACAGGTGATGTTCTAATAGAAACCACCGAAGTTCAGGTCCTTGCAGTTGTGCACATTTCATGCTTGCCCCAGAGAGCTTTGCAGCAACAAGCCGCGCAGCTGCCAGTGATGCTTGCTCCAGGTTCGCACCTCAAGAGCTCCCAGAACCCTAAACCCTAAACCGGTTTAGGGTGTAGGGTTTAGGGTTCGGTTTAGGGTTTAGGGTTTTTTTCCTCCTTAGGGTTTAGGGTTTAGGATTTAGGGTTTAGGAGATTCTGGTAGCTGAACGAACTGAACCCAACCCGAGCTCACAAACCACTTGCAAGTGCCAGGCACCCTCGAGTTCTGCAGCTTCTGCTTCCAGGTCGCGAAAGCAGGTCTGTGCAGGGTTTTGCTTGCAGGGGAGCACAGCCAATGCCAAACACATTCAAACATGTCTGGTTGCAGAGCCTCTCAATCGCAGATCTCTAAATTGGGGCAAGCCATTTCCAAAACAAGCTAACTGACGCGGTGCATGTGAAGAAGGGAGGCGGCAGAGGTGAGGCATGCTGTCAGTGTACGCGTCAGCGACAGCATGCGCTAACGAGAGCCGGTGAGTGCGGTCTGGGTCACTGGCTAAGAATTTCATAAGATGAAAGAACGAAGGTCAAACACTGCAAGCCAGGCCATCGGGTCGAGTGCCTGAATCACACGAACAAGTCAATGAATGAGGCACTTGCCTGAACACGGCTCTAGATTTTCTCTTCCAGCGTTCATCCGACCCGCCGCCCCTGCTGCCGCACTGCCCCCGCCCCATGCAACAGCAGATGTGCTACGCCACTTTCACAACCTCGTCTGCAGCCACTGCAGCAGCAAGACTAGCTTAACTAGCTATATTGACTATGTTGTGACTATTTCAAGCACTAGCTCCGCCGGTGTTCCCAACACTCAATCTTCGCTCCCTTTGCGGTCTTTCAGCAACAGAGACGGACGTACCAAGCCACCGATACTCCTCGACTCACCACACCCGGATGTCGCCAGCCCAGTCCGTGGGCAACTGTGGCTTGGACTCCGCTCCACACTCGGCGTGATTCATCACAGAGATCAACATCGTTAACCGGGGCACACCGTTTGTGCTTCGCCGAGTTTTGTGTGTGTGTGTGTGTACGTGTGTGTGGCAATGCGCCAACATCCGAACATTGGATGGTGCTGCAAATGACATCCCTGGAGGCCGATGGGTGGAAGCTGCACCCGAATGGGCATGCAGTCTAGCCTAGCCCCGTGGCTGCGCGTAAACAGAACTCTCATGAAAACCAGCACACGTATGTGCACAAGATTTTCACAAGCGCGAGATTACGGCCATGTTTTCAACATCAGGGCACGAACTTGTTGCTGGGATAGGTTCGGCCCTGTGCAGGCCTGGGCCAAATCTGCTGAGGGCAGGCGCGCCCTTCTGAGCACGGTGCCCTGGCCGCGTGCTTCCCGCAGTTGGGCCGAGCGAAGAAAGGCGCAGCTGAAGCTCGTTCCATCCAAGCAAGCATTCACGAAGGACGGCGACACCTGTATAATCACGAGATACAGAAACTTTGCACCAATGGCTCCTGTCCGTACAGACTCAATCAAAGACAAGTTGCTCCCGTCGAATTCTGCAAGGTTGCATTCTTGAGGCAACTCCGTGAGAAGTTTGTTTGATCCAAGTGTGTGTCACGCAGGTTTGCTCCGGAGAGGTCTGCCGAGTCCAGGATTGCACCGTCCAACACAGCACCTGACATATCGGCGAAAGTCAAGTCCGCGCCGTTGAGTTTGACCTCCTTTACCAAGGCTTTCCCAAAGAAGGCTCCGCTCAGCGAGCTCCCAGTCAAATCTGCGCTGGAAAGGTCTGCTGCCTCCCACCGTGAGCCGCCGGCAGCCAAGCCATAGAGAATGGCCCTGGGCAAGAAATCTCCGATGACAAGCTGCGACCAGACGAACACCAGGGCAGAGTATGCTTGCTTCTCTGGCTACAAGTATGGTATCCTAAACCCTAAACCCTAAACCCTGTATGTTCTGTGCTGTCGACAGTTTTGATTCCAAGTCCGGGCCCTCGAAGGCACACGTGGTCGAAGTTGGTCTGCTTGGCACTGGAAGCGGCAAGCTTCACGGCTTCGAGATTGGCGCCATTCAGTTGCGCCTCGTCTAAGGCAGCGCCTGCGGGATTTCACGGAAGAGATGGCTGTAATCACTGTGTCATCAATGTAGTTCACCCGAATTCCTATACTTCTATGAGATTCAGCCACGGAAGGTCCACCTGACAGATCCCGACAGGCACCTTCAGCCGAGAGCCGTGCTAGGTTGGAGTTGTGCAGCTTGGCTTTCTGTAGTCCGATACCTTTCTTAAGCGAAACCCTTTGCAGACATCACCTTTTGCGAACGCAAGACTCGTAGCAGTCTCACAACTGCTGCTGTGTTCATCCAAGCTACCTGCGGCATTTGCATCTGAGAAGTCGCACTGCGAAAGGTCCGATTTGGTCATGAGTGCACCGCGCAAGTCCGACTTGTGAAATGCAGTGCCTGATATATGAGCCTTGGCAGTGCTTCCCGAACGTGCTGTCCGGACGGTGTCATTTGCGTTATCAGGCCATGTGTCGCGGGCGATTTGATTGCAAACACGTCACTGTAGCTAATGCAAGCCCTGGGCCCTAATCACCAAGAGCCCGAAATCCCGAATCGCGACCGTTTTGAACTTTAAACATCTTTGAACCACCCAGCCAAGGATTCGAAAGACAAGATAACCTTTCGTTTCAATCGGGACTGTTTTTGGAATGCTGACGATCGAGCTCAGTGTTCGGGAAAGTTGCCGGAATAGACCGGGGTATGTGGTGTAGGGTTTGCTAGGCAGTCAACAAAGCGCATATTTTGCCGTTCATCGTGTTTTGCCTGGCTAGGACGAACCTACGATGCAGCGTTCATCGTGTTAAGAGCCAATCTTGTGGCCAAGATGCTTCTTCGAAGCTGCTCTGCCGCAAGTCCTTGTGCTGTGCCGTGAAGTCTCAGCACGGATTGCCAACTGGCTTGCAGCGTTCATCTGATGATCAACTGAGAATGCTGCACATGTGTACATGTGTATATGTATATATACGACGTCTATACATACATTGTATCTAACATTATCATGAACTGCAAGTCGCAGCACTCATCAATGAAGTCTCTGTCCAGTGAAAACCCTGATCAATGCCCCTCCTCCTTGATGTTCTGGGTTATAGTAGGGATGCTAATGGTCCAAACATGGAAGTTACACAAAAAGTTGACTCATCATCGGTCTGAATTATGTACTGTTTCGCATTGTTTTGCTGTGGAAGATGAGGAGGCTCCACCGTGTTCACAAAATTGATCCCAACAACTGCAAAGCGTCCGTCTCCGCGAAAACTGACGCATCCACCTTAGCATCGTCGAACGAAGTTCCGAGAAGCTGAGCCGTGGCCAAACTGACCTCGGCTGCATGGCGGAAGCTGAACTGCTTTGACAGCCCTCGTCTTGGCTTCCAAAGTAATCTGAAAATCTGTGGTGTCTCCAATTGCCGTACAGGGACGTTTGTCAGCTTGCTACTTCTGCATAAGGCTCGTGTCAAGTTGGCTCCTTTTGGCGGCACCAAGGTTTCAGATGCAAACGACACAAGGCCACAGTCCGTCTCCCTGACCGCCCTGGCCTGTCAGATCTACGGCTTCCAACTGTGCACCACATAGGTTAGACTCTGCAGCATAGCTGTGCGCGAGAACCGCATTCTTGATTACAGCCTCCATGCAGGGGCAGATGCATAATGAGTTAAAGTAGGGCTATGCCGCACACGAAACAGTGTCAACAGCAGGCCACCTTCATCAACGATGCCTTTCCCAGCTTGGCGCGCAGCGCATGAGAGTCCACGAGCGTGATGGAGCGCAAGTCCTCGTGGCCAACTTTGGACTTCAGAGTTTGGATGTCCAGCGATTCTGGACTTCCATAGCTGCGGACACTCAAAATGCACATGGCAGCACGACATCCGTCCGCAGCGCTGAGGTCAACGTCGTCAAGGTTACATTCTTCGAGGCGTGTGGACCGCAGGCTGGCAGACCTCAGAGGGGTTCAGAGCTCAGCCGTGCCTGCTTGGACGCAGCGACCGCGGCCTAAGCTTCGCCCGGAGGAGGTTGGCTTTCGACAGGACGGCCCCATCCAGGATGCAGCCAGTCATGTCAGCATCCTGTTTTTTTCTAGAGTGGGAAGCAATCCCCCAACTACGGCCACGCTTGTCTCAAGACTTTTATGACATCTTTATGCCCAACGTCCTCGAAGTTGGACCCTTCGAGTCTGCTGTTGGCCAAGACAGCACGTTGGAGGCTGGCATGCTGGAAGTTGGCCCGGCTAAGGTTCGACGTCCGCATGGAGACACCTTGGTGATCTTCCAGCAGCATCCAGCAGCCCACGTGCCGATTTCGCTGCTCTGTACTGCCCAAGGCACCATTAAGGCTTGCGTCAGTAAAGTTCGCATCCACCGCGTTTGCCTGACCCAGCCTGCAAGACGCAACCGCTCCGACTGTGAAAGGCTGAAGCTGAAACCTAAGGAGGGAGCTGTGCGGCATCCAGCATGGCTTCAGAAAGGTTCGCACCCTCCAGGCAACAGGCAGTCATATTGGCTTTGCCTGAAGGAAACATCAGACATCCAGCAAGATCCAAAACGCAAGCCGGAGCATCGCTTGCAGCAACTCCAATAGTTGCAGCTGTGGGTCTTAGGCTGGCTTTGTCGAGGCGACAGCGTCGAAGAGTTGCTTTCCGGAAGCTGGCATTCTCCATAAAGGCCTCCTGCAGATTGTGGCCTTCGAAGTTCATGGAGTCCAGGCAGACATCCGCCAGCATGGCCCTTCTGAGGCTGCCATTCTTCAGCAGCTGCTTTTGTACTTCGGCGGGAAATTGCTTCGGCTCGGAAGGAAGCACTTTTTGAGCGGCTGCTGCGTTGGAACCGGTGTCTTCAAGAGCAGTCACTTCAACAGGCTCCACTGCCGGAGACGCCTGGGGCGGCACGAAACGTGCAGTCAAGTAGGCCAATACCTGCACCGCCAAATTGATGATCGCCGCCGACGGCGCGTCTGCCTCAGCCGAGCCACGAATGGCGTTCTTTAGTCTGAAAGTGCCCCCCTTGACCTCTCTGAACACCCTAAACCCTAAACCCTATAAACCCTACACCCTAGACCCTAAACCCCTAAATCCCAAACCCTAAAGCTCTCGGATTTCTTAAGGCCCAGTCCTCCAGTGACTGCGGCCGACGCAGAAGGTCTCGGGCCTCCTCGAACTGCTTGCGAGAGACCTCGTCGAGGACATGGACCAATCCGTCTACATCCTCTGGCAGTTGACCTCAGATTAAACTCGATTAAACTTGGGACACAAAAACCGTTTGCATATATTTGCATATCTGATCTTGAACCCTAAACCCTAAACCCTTGCATATCTGATCTTGTTGCACAGCGCTGCCAGAAAGCAGCGTTCCAAAGGCCCCGTTTTCGAGCCATCGGAAGGCAGGAGCACCACCAGAGTTCGCAACGCACGCCGTGTGATGCCGGCGGCTGGCTCAGTCTGTAACTTCGACCTGCCCCGCTGCTATACTTGGAGGTACATGGGTAGGTATAAGTAGGGTTAAAAGTCCCCTAATATGGGCTATAATTATAGTTACCCTACTTATAAACCCTACTACTTATAACTACCCATGAACCTCCAAGTAATCAAGGCCGTCATCAAACAAGCCGTTGCTTGCCAGAGCGTGATACACTCAGGGTACCCAGGTGGGGTAATTTTCGGTGCAAACTGACTAAACCGCGAAAGGATGTAGCAAAAGTTGGTCCGCGAGACGATGCGGACTTTCTGTTGTGACAGCAACACAACAGTTTGGACTTCGGATTCACATTGCGACAAGGACAGGCGCAGCAGAGTCTTCTGATTCTGATCGGTCTGCAAAGTCTGGGGAACGCTTACCTTGCTGGGTTCAGGCCCTCCAATGTCTGCAAGCTCTTGCGCCGCCCAGAAGCCGAGGCTTTGCTGCAGTGCTTGTTCAGGCCAAACAGTATATTTTCTCCACCTTTTTTTCAATTGTGTGAAGCCTTGCTACCTTGGCACTGCCTCTCACTGACAATCCTTCATGCCGGCTCAATACAGCACGCCGACCCGGGTCAGCACTCCCCAAAGTGTATTGATGCCTGGCTGCTGGCTACATCCACCAGCGCTATTGCCTACGCGGTCTTGTGATGTCTGCGCTCAACCCAAGCATGCTACATAGCATTTGCTGGCGATGTATGTTCCAAAAACATGATGCTGTTGCCAGACCATCCTCCTCTTGCTAGTCCGAGTGATACCAGTGACGGTGTGTGAAATTTGCTGCTCTCTTATATTGCTCTCCAGCGACGCTCACTGCCCGAGCACACACCCCTGGATCTGGGGCTCTGCTCTGCATGGACGGCCTGCGCCGGACTTTATCACAATCACTTGGAGGTTCAGGGGTAGTTATAAGTGGGGTTGGAAGTAAGGTAACTGTAATCATAAACCATATTAGGGGACTTATAACCCCACTTATAACTAACCATGAACCTCCAATCAACGAACAACACTTCGATGCCATGCTGAGGCGGCGACCAAAACATAGGACTCGTGCTTCTCACAGAACTTACTCGCTGCTTGCCTAGGCGTGCTCCTCCTTGCTTTCTTTGCTGCTCTTTTCTGTGGGCCTGAGGGGAGGATTCCTCCCCCCACCTGCGCATGTTCGCACCCCTTTTTCGAGTGGAGTGAATGGTAACTGTTAACTACGGGCGTCCCCCACCGGAGAAGAGCAAACTTAAAAACAACAGCGCCATGACGAAAGTACACCATACTAAGCCACTAAGCCTGGGCCTTCCTTACTGGTTGTTCTCGGTCCCTGTTCAAAGTTTACACCGTACGAGAAAAGCTTCAACATGCGTAACATGCCCAAAAGTCACATGCCGACTGTTACTTATGCTCTTCGTGGGGACGCTCGTCTGAAGCTCCTCGAACCGAACGCCTCGCTCCCTCTCTCTCGTTGTTCCCCCTCTCGCTCTCCTCCGGAAGGCCCGCCTCAAGATCCGCAGGCCTCTAGAATCCTGGAGCACGCCGGATAAATCTGCCAGGCTTTCTCGAAGCTCTCTGGAGAGGCGAGGTCGGTGCAGGACTTCCTCCACATTCTGGGTCCTTCAAGTCTCGGGTATTGCCAGCCTTCAACGCCTGTCCACCGCTAGATGCAATGTTACCGTTGGGCGATTAGTAGTTCATGCCACGAAAACCCTCCTCGCCAGGCGCTGCGCAGCGCGAGGCCGGCAAATCCGTAGGCGAGGGCCGCTTGGCGGCGCGGGTGTCCAGTCGCGGTCGGGGCCGCCCCATGCACCTGCATGCAGGTTGAGGCGAGTCGGTTCTGCATCTCAGGATCTCAACGCAGAACTTGTGGCGGAGAGGAGGGTTTAGGGTTTTTTTGACACTCACACTCGGACAAGCCTGGCAAGGTCCACCACGATACTGTCTTCAAGATGCATTAACAGAGACCTCTAAGCAGGTATCACTTGGTTTAGGGTTTAGGGGTTTAGGGTTTAAACCCCCTAAACCCCTAAACCCTAAACCCAGAGCTCCTGTCCAAGGATAGGTCTCGGGTTTGTGGAGCTCCGGCTTCTTCGAGGCCTTTGCCAGTGTCAACCTGATCTCCCAACATGGGGGTTTCCGAAAATTAGGGTACCTTATTTTCGGGTCCTTATAATAAGCCCCTATTATTTAGGGCACTATATTAGGGTCCCCTATTTTCGGAAACTCCCACATCTCGCTCGTGAATGTCTTTACAGCAAAGAACTTGAGGTACTGTGGATGATATAAATCCTGCATTACCTTAAGGACTTAAGGATCCTAAACTGTTTGAATTCTGCTATATTCCTTATTATGGGTAATGCAGGATTTATATTATCGACCGTATCCTTTTGGAACAGCCTCTGCCGGCCTGCTCGAGGCATCTCCGAGCGAGCTGAGCTTCTGCATTGACTCATCGACGGAGGCACGGTCAAATCAGCGGGCCATGGGTGAAACGCTGCTTAGACGAAGAGTCTCTCGCCTCGCCTAGCTCCTATAATATAGGTACTTGCCCCACGTTGCCTCGAGATGCCTTGAGCAATCGTTGCGGCTGCGGCTTCTTGTTTCGCTGCTGGGATGTGGGTAAACGATTACGGCACTGTAGAGACACGACACCCACGAGCACTTCCCTGAGAGCTGTCCGGGGTGATCTTGGCCACGCCGACGCCAGGACCTCTCAGACAAGCAGCACGAAGCAAAGCAGTGCCTGCTAGCAAGCAGACCGATCTTGGTGCCAGGCGATTCGGGAAGTTGGCTGGAACCAGGCCAAGTGGTTTGGGAATCGTCACCTGTCGCGTTGGTGTGGCCAGCAGCCCACTGGCACAGGCCGCTCGTAGAAACTCCCCAGCTTAGTTCAATGTGAATGCCAGGCTGCATCGAAGACGGCACGTTCGCCCTCAATCATCTTTACACGCTTCACCCAGTCCTGCTGCAAATCTCAAGGATCTCAAAACTCCTCTTGCGGAGGCTGCGGACCAGGACCTCGGGGTCAAAGTCCATGTACTCTTGTACTTCGGCATGTCGCACCACTCCTCGGGCCTTTGCGATGTGCTCTCGATGCTCTCGAGACCACGCTTGCAGCACGGACCCCTGCAACCCACAGCAGCCGAGGTGTACTTTTGCAGCCGCGGTGCTGCCCCTTTCTGCACCGCTCGCCTCAACGGATGGGGCTTTGATCGAGCATGCGACAGACAATAATGTAACACAGGCTACGTGCCCGAATCATTACCGCAAATAAGGCCCCCTGACACGACATCCCGCAAGTAGGACTTCAGACGCAAGCATGCAATTGAAATGAGTGCCTGTGGAAATGCACAGAATATGTGTTACGCTGGAGACCCATGTGCTCGATCTAGCGCCGAAATCCAGACCTCAATACGACGGTGCCTGTTGGCTACGATGCCTGCTGCCAAAGCCGTGGCGGCAGCTGCAAGTGCTGACGAACCTTCAGCGGCGAACGGCTGTATCGAACCACCGGTCCTCTAGCCTGGATGTTTGCAGCAATGCTTGGAGGTTCATGGGTAG
>CAJNDV010031830.1:134453-145228 GCA_905221635.1 Symbiodinium sp. CCMP2456 | reverse complement strand
CGACCGTCGCTCACGTCGAGCTCAGCAGGAACAGAATTGGTGTCGAGGGCGCCAAGGCCCAGAGCTTCCGGTGCTTTTTCGCCTAAGCACGGCATCCCTTTTCCAGGCGTTGGCTGCGGCCCTCGAGAAGAACGCGACCGTCGCTTACATCGACCTCAGCGACAACGCAATTGGTGACGAGGGGGCCAAGGCCCAGAGCTTNNGGCATCCCTTTTCCAGGCGTTGGCTGTGGCCCTTGAGAAGAACGCGACCGTCGCTCACGTCGACCTCAGCGACAACGGAATTGGTGTTGAGGGCACCAAGGCCCAGAGCTTCCGGTGCTTGTTCGCCTAAGCACGGCATGCAGTGTACAAGCCCTACATCGTGTAGAGTATTATGGGGCGACGGTTGTATTTCATTGCTGTGTGGTCGCACTGCAGCCGTGGCACGCTGGCGGCCACGCGTCTGTGTCCGCATGCCTGACTGCTTTCAATAGAAGCCTGACAAACCCATACTTTGACCAACCTTTCCTCGAACCCCAGTACCTTGGAACAGAAACGATGGAGCGTATCATGCCTACCCGGGCTTGGGAGGCACGGGTGCCCGGACCCGATTTCCGCCCTTCATGTTCACAATATCTCCCGGCACAAATTGAGAATAGACACACTCGACGTACGCCACTAAAGCTTCCTCCAGGCGTGCACGCGTCCCCCGGTGATGGTGGTGTTACCAAGACCAGCCAGCTCTGGCCCCTCGTTCGACTGAGCCCATGCGCAGTCGCCAAAGCCTGGGAATTTGCACATGACGCTCTCCCGCCCCGTTTGCAGCAATCTTCGGCCGGAGGACGGTCCGCGCGTTTCCGTGACATTGCCAGCACATTCGTGTTCTGAGTAGCTGGAGCGCGCACGGATGCCGTCGCGGCACTCAGCCTCAAGCAGCATGTCAGTCGAATGATGTGTCCACGACGCGTAATGGGTGAAATGGTCCTTCAATCGAAGGAGTAGTCTGAAGACCAAGTTACGGGCGCTGAGCCTCTAAAAGATTGCTGTGTCGTGTATTATAAAGTTTCTGGTCTGGTAGGTGAATGGGTCTGCAGCTGTTGCGGCCATACCTTTGGCCACGATTATGACCTGCTGGTTTGTATGTCACACACCCTTGATGTATTTGCAAAGCCTGCCGGTTGAGGATCGACTTCGAACACAGCACCTGTGCATGGTGTGTGTGTGTGTGTGTGTGTGATACTTCAGGTTCTTTTTCCCCTCTGTTGATGTTGCTGTGCCCGGGGGGACTTGAGTTGGACCTAGCACGAGGATTGGTGATGCAATCGCCCCTACACAGACTCGTAGCTACTTCTCAAGTGTGCCCCCTTGTCTGTCACCTGAGAAGCCACGATCTTATTCTTGTGTTGCCCTGCGTTTTTTTTAAGCAGCCGCGATTGATACTTGGGTGTCGCATGGTGCAACATCCCATGACTTCGCACGTATGAGCTGCAGCCTTGATTCCTGTCACCCTGACCTGCTCCGAGGCCGTCGAGCGCATCAATCAAATCGTTGCAAGAAACAAAGCACAGGCGAACTGTCATGCTTTGTCAATATTTGTTTTGACGGTCTGCTTCTGGTTTGAGAAACTGAGCTTCTGCACAGGCAGGTGTCGTGATTTAGCAGTGTTTGTCTTGACCTGTTGCAGCTTGGCTAAGCGCAGGCGACGCGGAACTCAGAGGAAGCAGCCGGCAGTCAGTGATTAAGACGCCAACAAGGTTTCACGCGCTGATGGCTCAGTGCTCTGCTGTAGACGGTTTTCCACGATCCCAAAGGGATACGGTTTCCAAAGTGAGGGCCCAGAGCTTGTGCAGCTAATTGCGATGTATTTCTGATGTATTTCTAGCTTGATGCTACTGTAGATTAAAGCATACTGAGTGTAGAATCCTCACGTCGTGCAGCCTCGGGCCTTGGGACAGGGGCAGCTGAGATCATGAGGTTGAGGAAAAAAAGGCTTGGTATGACTCATCCTCGCTATGTAAATTTCTTTGAAAGATTGGAAAGGAAGAGTGTGACCAAGTGTTGCTTGTGTCATGCAGCATGCCCAGTCATTCGTGGTCATGGGACTGCGATACTTAAGTTCCATGTCTGTTTGTGCGTGTGTGGCTTCGAGTACTGCTGCTGTGGATGCATGTAGTTCGACAAAAGTGCACCAAGGGTGCAAAGCTGCAAGGACAGATAAGCCCCAACTGATCACTGCAGCCAGCTAGTGCTTTGTATACCCAATTCAAAACGGTAGATCTGTTCCTGAAGCCATGATGACGTGCAGTCTGGCAGTGCTGTGCCATGTCTGCAGCGGGACAAAATTGACTAGGTCAAGGAGCCGACGCGATAGCCCGAATGGCAAACAGTATTGTTGCTTTGTGCTACCTATCTTCAGAATGATACTACGGAAGGCTGTTCTTGAGAATCGAGGTCATCTAGATCCGTGTAGCTAGCTTAGCGGCTTCAAGGTTGCCGTCCAAGATGCCGCGCTTCCTTGCCAGATTCGCTGGATGGGATGGCTAAGCAAGAGATAGTTTGTTCAGGCTTTCAGTTCTGTAGCCGGCAAGAGAGGTTGGAATGGGAATATCGATCATCCGCGCAGAGCCGTGTCGCTTTCGAGCCGCTATACTATTGTACTGATACGGACGGAGCTCTCTCTAAGCTGTTTGGGTCTTCGTTTGGCACCTTATTGGCACACGGCTGGTTTCAGGACGCATCTAGATAGCGAAGTGTTTGGGAACAGACTGCAGTGAACACCGGGCCGCCATGGCTAGTGTCCTCGATAAGCCTCAGGCTTGATCTACTCGGTGCCCACCAACGAATTGCTGCATGGAGCATGGACATGATCATATTCTGATGAAGACTTGACTTGACTGACTTTACGAAGGGAGTACCGCCCAGTTCACCCAGTCCAGACGACGTCGATGATACACCGGAAGCTGTACGATATCGTCCTTGTCAAAGGGCTTTTTGGATTTCAGTGATGGTTCATCGCAGGTTGGTACAATTTGGATGGACACAGCTTCAACTCATGTTTCAGATGCAAGGTAAAACCCCGAACCCGAGATATTCATGACCTCACAACTTGCCGTTCTAGGGATTCTAGTGGAGTCTTCAGGGAGTCTGTAGGGCTCAGAAAAATGGGTAACATTTCCCTCAACCCGTAACCCCGAAACCCTAAACCCCAAACCCCCGTATCAGAAACTCTTGTCGTGGTGTTTAAAAACAGCACACAGTCGACCTGCGGCTTCTTTAGCCCTCTACCCGAGAACCTCTCAACACGAAGCCACCCCGAGCGTTTGAGAAAGGGTTGACGCTGTTGGGGGTTTAGGGTTTGGGGGGGTTTAGCCCCACAAAACAAGCTCTTCACCCGGAGCTCGAGCCTCAGGCTGCTCACGGCCGCCGCGCGCTTGGTGATGAGCGAGACAGCAGGCCCTCTGTGACAAGGCTGTAGTCGAGGCGTTCATGGTCTTATCTCCTGAGCCCGAGACAGATACCCGCCCTCAAGTGCACAATAAAGTGTTCCGCATTTCTCGCGAGAAGGCACCCCTCAACCGTTAGCCTAAGACTCCGAAACCCTTAGGACCCCTGACGTGAGTCCCTTTGAGGCCGTGATCAAAGCCTAAATGCCACAGCCCCAAAGGCCCTGAAGCTCAAAAAGCCCTCTAAATCCCTCAAACCCGAAACCTCAAAGCCGGAAGCCCCCCTGAACCCCGACCCTCGAAAAATCCTAAAGTAACTCACCATGCAAAACTCCATCGAAGCCCAAAGCCCAAAAAAAGATGGTCGAAAACCATGGGGGGGGGGCCCGGAGCTGCGTGAGTTTTTTCAACCCAAAACCCCAAACAACCCTAAGCCCCTGTGGGGAAACAACCCTAAACCCCCGACTAAACCTATGCAGACCGCGGGCACGTGACCGAGGAGGACCTCCGAGCCTGGGAACCGAACCGGGCGAAGAGTTTCATCCATCTTTTTTGGGGGGGAAATTGGGGTTTCATATATTTAGGCTGTAGGGATCAGGGCCGGGGGATTTCGGCGGAGAACAAGCCCCAGCACCGGCCCTATTGTAAGAATTCAAGCTCGAGGTTCGGGTGTGGGCTGATGGGAATTTGGTTCGAGGGTTCGGGGTTTTATTAGAGTCAGAGTGTGGAGGGCTTTGCGTTTGAAGTTACGGGTTCCAGCTCATGTTCACGCTCGTGGGGGTTTCCTCTGGTCTGACTTCAAGCCCTGGGCCCCTTCTTGGGGGCTCCTTCGGTTGTGATGGGCATCCTGCCATTCAGGGTTGGGTCAGGGCCCCGTCTTCTTGGACTCCTGGTCTCGACAGCATACCTGGGAGAGGGGAGGAAGAAGGTCCTCGACCAATTTGGGTGCTAAGGGTTCAGGGTGAAGGGATTTATCTCGGAGATGACCTCCTATGCAGCACTAAACAAGCACTCGAATGCAGAATCTACCAGCCTCCGAATCCCTGACGCAAGCCTGGAAGGCCAAAGGCAATCATATGCAGTGCATGTACGAATACTGCAATGCAATGTAGTGTATACACTGCAATGTAACCTAAATGTTAATGTCTGGGAACGGGCGCCACACGCATCACTGGCCGTCTTCACTGCGCTCAGGGAAGTTGTTTGGGGTGATCGACGAAGACCAAGATGGCAAAGTGACCCTGGAACCTTTCCTGCAGTCAGCTGGGAGTGCCAGCATTGGAGTGTGGATTTTCTTGGTTCTATAAGACTACAAGGGATCTGTAAGGGGGTCTTGGATCTTGGGTGTAGGGTTCAGGGAACACGCTTAAAGCTTAAAGGTGTAAGTTTTAATTGCACATGGGGCTTAGGGCCCCGGAGGTTAATATCTCAACCTTGGAAGGTAATTCCTGGCGCCGGCACGTTTCTTCGGGTCTTACATTCAGCTGGGTAGTTGCAATATGTGGCAGCTTGTGTCTGTGTTGGTTCAACGACGTTTGAAGGCAAGACCGGTTGTCCCAGCCTTGGCTGGAGGAGAGCGAACCGCCGTAGTAGCATCCGACGCTGTCTTAGTGATGACATGGCAGCACCCGAGACTTGAAAGGGCTCTTGTTTGGAGATCGCTGGTACAGGGGAACAAAGCTTGGCCGAATAAGACGGGCCGGAGTCTCTGGATGATATCGAAGCCTGGACGATTACCAGTGTTATTCCGCGCTACCAGAACTCCGTGTCCGGTGATAGTCAGAACCCTTCAAGGAACCCTTGAACAATCTCTATTCTAATTAATTACTGGGGCCCCTAGATGAATCGCAAGCTTATGACGAAGACCACCTCACAAAGACACGTATATTGAACATAATGGAAACACCGCCACCCAGGGAGAGCTGAAGAGCTTCAACACCCAGACGGCGCGGCGCCACGCGGAGACTCTCAGCTCTTCGAAGCCCCAAGCACAACTCCGGGCAGTTCATGTTTAGGGTTTAGGGTTTAGGGTTTAGGGTTTAGGGTTTAGAGGTCGAAGTGTCTACGAGTTCGACATGCCATGATTGAGACATGTCATGTTTGCGGATCTGGCCCAGAAAACCCACGTGGATGTGCTCCTGTGGAGCCCTGTCCGCGTGTCGTGCACCCAGGAAGTTCTTCAAACTGCCTGCTTGGATGGACGAGGATGAGGCCGACTCCACGAGCTTCGCTCGAGGAAAAAAGCCCTAAGGGACCACTGCGAGAGCAGATTAAGATAAGATGCCTTAATTAGCCATCGTAGTTCTGGTTAACCAGATCCACTTCCAGGACCCTGGATCCATATTCGCGTTCCTGTGGTGGGACCCAACTGCTTAGCCTGTGGGCTTGGTCGCTTCCCCTTGCCGCCGCGAGTGAGGTATCTGGGCACAAACAACCAAGGAGTTTCAGCCGAAGCCGACAGTAGTACCGAAACCCTAAACCCTAAACCCTAAACCCTAAACCCTAAACCCGAAACCTCTGCAATTGATAGTTCTATGCCGATATGTATTTCTCATGTAGCAATCAATCTAGCCCAAAAGCCTGCTCGACTGAGCTACCAACAGCCGATAACATGCTATCAAACCCATAAATCCTTGAGGCAGCATTGAAAGACGTTCTATTCTGACAGGTTCCGGGCTGCCAGCGGGCACCGCACATCGGGTATACCCCGGCCGCTACTACATCCTCAGTCCCCAAACTCCCAAAACTCCCAAACTCCCGAAAGCCCAGACTCCCAAACTCCCGAAGCTCCAGCACCCAAAACCCTAATTAAGCATAAGCCTGAAACCCCCCAAGAAGCCCAAGTCGCCGCACGAGCTGGTCGCCAGGACGGAAAGCTGAGCTTCGAGGAGGTGAAGGAAGCCAATCACAAAGCCGCTTCGGTCACACCCTGGTAGGGTTTAGGGTTTGAAAAGTGTTTGAAGACATTTGAAAGGTTCCTTTGAGGGTTGAGGGTTCCTTTTAGGCTTCCTTTACAGGATCTACTGAGGCACTGGAATGCTTTGAGGTTGATTGGAATCCAATGGTGTCTTGGATGGGTTCACGTTTGGGCTTCGCTCTTTACAGTTGGGAGGGTGAGGTTTGGGGTTTACGTATTGGCTTGTTTCGGGATTTGGCCTGGACCTCTTGCAGAAGTCTTCCGGGCGCAGACTGCGAGTTCGCACGCGAGCGAGAGGTTATTGAGTTCAAGCACCAATTAATCCGCACTCAGCTCGGTGCGGGATCTTGGCCAGGAGAGCAGGTTTCGGAACTAGAGTTGCGGCTTTGGGGTTCAGGGCCTATGTACCGGAAGAAAAGATCCTAGCGGTCCTGGCAGAGTTGTTGCGAGCGAGGGTGCCTTTGTCGGTACTCTACTGGTATGTTATGATGTTTGGCTGCATAAAGCAAGCCATGCCATAAACCAAAATGTAGATCGTGTGCAGGCTGCAAATGTCCCCACCCGTACGCCACGGACGTCTGGCCACACTTGCTGGACTTTCTTGCGCCCCCGAAGCCCTGAACCCCAAACCTGAACCCAAAGTCGCTTGCTTGCTAGCCTCCGTGTGCACCCGACCAACCCTAAATTGTAATGTTTTACAAATCGCACACCTCACCAGTGAACCTCTTCCTAAAAACTTTAAGCAACCCGGAAAAAATCAAAGTGGCAGCCTCCGGCGCCCAGATTGGCATGAGCACACACAACATCGATCCCGAGGCCAGCAGGGTTGGGGTGCATAGGGGTCGAGGGTTCGAGCATGTTGCAGTGTGAGCGCCTGCAGCCGAGGCACTTGGGTTGTTGTTGGGTTTTCGAGTTTGGGGTGATATGGCGTTCGTTCCAGAGTCGGTAGGACTAGGTTGCTTGGAATTTCAATTGTTTGGACAAGAGTTTCAGGCGATGGAGTTTGGGGTTTAGGGTAGAAAAGTTGCTGTAATTGAAGCTTCAAGTCAACCGCAAATCCCACACCACGTAATCCTAAAGCCCCGAAACCCCTAGCCCTACCCCGAGCTCTAAATCCTTAACCCCAAAGCCCTAGGAGCCCTGTTGACTTGTCAGTTCAAAAGCTAGAATAGTGTGTTGGAACTGTAACGGGATACTTCTAGGACTATTTCGACCCCTACATCCATTACTGTAGCGATGGACGATTATGGTGTTTTTACGGAGTATGCCGGAGCTTAGGATACCTGCAGGGAAATCAGAGATCGTGTGGTTTTCGGCGGATGTTTCGAGTTTAGGGCTCCGTCCTCCGATGCCCGAAAGCTTTGCAGGGGATCAAGAAGGAGCACAAGAAGGAAGAGGTGAAGTTTCAAGAAGTCGACGCAGCTCGGCCAGAAGATTTTTTTTTTTTAATCCTCAGGGCCTTCCGGATTTGGGGTGCGCGAAAGGCTTTTGTTGGGTTTCTGCAAAATGTTGCGCGTGGCTTGCAGGATAGCCCCGCCAGCTTTTGATCTTCCGTTTTCAAGCAGAAGGCAGGTGACCTAACTTCACAATGCCTGAACTAAACCCCAAACCCCCAAACCCGGGCTGTTTCTTCGGCACAGGCCCTTCGCATAAACTTCCAAATGCCTAATCTGAAGATTTCAAAACGTTTCAGGGGTAGCAGCCTTCATGCAAGAGACTTGCAGGCTTTTCGGGTCACCAGACTCCCAAACCCCCGACTGACTGAAGCATCCATGTTGAAGTTGAAGTGCCTCAGAGGTGTTGTTTTTCGTGTTTTCGTGTGAGGACCACTCGTGCAAGATAAAAAAAACAGGCGCTTCAGTTTAGGGTATCCCTAAACCCTAAACCCTAAACCCTAAACCCTAAACCCTGAAGATCAAGAGTTGAGGGCCTTACAGACTGCTTCCCTTTTCGATGGGGCTTCATATCCCTTGTCATTGTAGGCAGACAGCGACGGCGAGCTCTGGCTGCAGTTGAAGCTGCGGGTTTAGGGGTCGGGGCTTCGGGCTTCGGGTTGAATGATTTGTAGTATGCAGCGTCCCCTTCTCGTGCCTACATAGCTAGACTGGGCTACAATCCCAAAGCCCTATTCTAGTTCCTTTGGCCGGGCTCCTGGTCCAGGTTTCGGAGAAGGGGCAAGGGTTTAGCACGCCGTGGGACGCCGCGTTGAAGGTGATGGGCTAAGTGTTTGGAGTTGATTCACAGAGCCTTGGAGAGCCCTTGGGGCGACATGCACAGGTCCCTTGGCGCTAAACCCTAAACCCTGAACCCGAAACCCTACGCCATACCTGGGTGGTTAGAGTTTTATGTACCCCATGTTTGTTTTTTTTGACAATTTCGGATCCAGGCTTGGGTATACCGGGGCTTTCGAGCTGGGATCCGAAGCATCTCCTCAAGGCAGGGACCTTCGCAACGTAGAATCAGGTACCAGGGGAAGACGCTTCTCAGGCAAACACACACTCTAGAGTGCTAGAGTGGAGCGGTGGATGGGAACACCGTTTCCGTCACTCACCTGATTTTTCTGGCTCCACTCACCTGCCGAGTAGAATATGGCGGCGTCAGGTCTTGTCGCAATCTGAGCTTGTCCTCTTCTTCCACCCGAATTTGGACACGAAGGCGGGCAGAGTACTAACTGCTGGCAGTGTTGTCATGCCGTAGGGTTTGGAGTAGTTGGGTTCAGGCCCGATGCAGGGCGATCCTACACCGCAAGGTGTAGGTCTTCAGGCCTGTGCATTTCGCAAGAATGCCCCCAGGCATCTGCGGTTGAGGCTGCACACCTGATGGACACCTTGGATAAGGATGAAGATGGCGTTCTTTCCGAGCCGCTCGGCAGTGCAGGAAGGGGGCTTTGTCGTACAGACTGGGCATGAGACCCCTTCCCCACCCCTCAGGGTATGCTGGGGCAGCCAGCTTATGTTTGCCATGCTTGCTCTGTTATGCAGTCATACTCAGTGGCAAGCTGATTCTCGTGAAGCTGCTCTCCTACTTTTCAGGACTCCAGTCCCTGCTTATGATAGTTGTCGCTTCACTCACATTCAAGAGACGGTCGTGTCTTTCCAGTCGGGAGGGCTAGTTCCATCTCCATACAAGGGTCGTCCCACTCCTAAGTCTGGTAAAGCCAGACGCTAAATGCAAGCTGACACTGGAGCATTGCGCCGTGAGCCCCTCACCCGCAACGCTACAACCCCAAAGTCCTTAGCCCTGTCCCTACGACCTAAAGCTCATGACCGGCACACTACTTGACAGCCCCAAGGAGTGAGTTCCAGGCCAAAAGTGGGCCTGTGGACTTTCAGAGGGTGGACACGAACGGTGCTCCTCGGACTTTCGTGGAGGCATCAGAGGTCCACCCCCGAAGCCCTAAACAATCCCTTCAGAGGTTTTTGGGGTTTAGGATTCACGAGGTTTTGGACCCAGGACTCATGTCATGGGGTTTAGGTTTTCATGGAGGGAAGACTTCAGCATCACGACAACAACCGCAAGCTTCATTCAGGTTCGATGATAAGCAGGGCCAGAGGTGTTTTGCTCTTGCTGCTACCTCAACCCTAAACCCTATAAGACCTATATAAGCCACGAAACCCATTAAAGGCCCCCAAAGGCCTCAATCCAACACCTCCCATCTGGGGGCCTTCGAGGACGGAAAGATCCAGCTGGCTGAGCTAGAGCAGATCCCGGGCTGGCGTTGGCAGCAATTTTTGAGTTAGTCCTGTTCTTAACATTATTAGTGGTAGTGTTAGTATTGGTACTATTCTTGCTGTTTTTGGGGGTTATGGGTTTGGGAGCAGTTGGGACATTTTTGGTGGGTTCTCTTCTTGAGTTTAAAGTTCGCTGATAAGGTGTTTCCTACCATACGGTGTCTAATAGGGTTTGTCGAGATGCTGGATTCGGGAGCCGTCCTCCCATCTGCTGTAGATACTGTAGTTGAAGGATTTCAGGATGCCTTCGTACCATGTGGGGAATGAGAGCGGGCCAAAGTACTCCCAAGCAACAATGATGTCGCTGGTAGGTAGTTGCAAATGGGGCATTCGTGAGATCACTCTGCCTTGGGATGCTGACAAAGTGGGGTGCTTATAGGTCCCTGCCGTAGAACTTCCAGCGAGCCCGCAGGTGTCACTGCAATAGTTTTTTCTCATCCAACCAAAAAAGATCCCACAGACCCTTATAAATAAAGCCTTCAAATCCGTATTGCCTTATATGACACCTAGAAACCCTTTAGAAACCCCCTACTCCTACAAGCCCTGAGCTCAGAATCCCAGGATGTCCTCTGGAGCCTTGGACTTTGCGGAGAGCATGCGCCGAAGCTCGGCTTTTTTTTTGTGGACTCGTTGAGTTGAGGGTTTAGGATTTAGGGCCTTTGGGGTTTGGGGTTTGGGGCTTAGGAGTTTAGGGTTTGGGGTT
>CAJNDV010031830.1:100473-134393 GCA_905221635.1 Symbiodinium sp. CCMP2456 | reverse complement strand
CCCCCCCCCCCCCCCCCCCCGCAAAGCCCCGCTGTGCAGCGACACGGCGCCTCCGTTACATGGGCTCTAAAAGCCATTTTAGGGTGTTAAAGCGGGGACCCCCCCTTGTAAAGCGACATTCCATATCCCTCACATGAGGTTCATTCGGGAATTAGAGAGGACCTAAGGGGAGGGAAGGGGGGTAGTGGGAACGCGGAACGACGCTGCCAACCCAATAAAACTCCACAAGACCCTTACAAAGAAGCAGAGGCATGACGGAAATCGCCGACCAAAATGGTGACGACTCAGTGACGCTGGAGGACGGGAAGTTTAGGTTTTGTCGCCATTTTGCCTCGTCCCCTGTATTGATTTCATCACTTTACTGTGCTTACTGGCTTCGAGTGATTCTGATGTTGGCGTTGAGGACACAGATATCTTTGACGAAGACAGGCAAACAGGCATTTGCCACGTCGTGTTATGCTACCACCACTGTTATGGCCATCACCGCCACTTTCCGTATTACCACTTGCCACTCACTTCTTGCCACGTACTACTTACGAATTATTACGTACTACTTACTACCACGACCACATCATCTTCGTCGGCCGTCGACATCACCGCCGTCCTCAACCTCTCTTGCCAGAGCGCCTCTAACACAGAGGCGTGACACGCATCCAGTCCTTGTGGTAGAGCGGCAGGAACTCCTCGCCGCCCGCGAGGCTCTCGCCAAGAAGGGCCCCGCAGCTGCAAAAAGCGTTCGCCTTCGCCTTCTGTCGCGGATTCAGAAGTAGCACCTGGCGTAAAGACGGCCGGCTTTATCTGCAGCCATAGTTCCGGGAGTGATAATTACTCAATAAGGCCACTATCCTGCTGGCGCTACTACGACCACCTTCTTCTGGTACCACTAGTAAACAAAGCACTGGTGGAGATGCTGCTACGGTACTCCACCGCTACGACTGCGACGATTACTACTATTGCCACTGCTGGAACTGCTGCTGCTGCTGCAAGTGCCTCTCCTCCTGCTACGAGCTGTACTCGTACTACTACTGCTGCTACCACTACTACGACGACGACGACGAGGAGCAGGAGGACGACGATAGTCACGCCAACTGCTAGGACTGCGACGAAAGACTCCGACTGAAACCCTAAGCCCTAGAACCGTAAAGCGCTGAACATCAGCAGCAGACATTCTACACCTTTGATGCAGACCAGGCGAGGACAGATATCTTCGCAGCTGGCAGTCCATGCGCAGCGAGCTATGAGTAGACAAAAAGTGCCTGAGCTACTTTGGTTCAGTTAGGAGTTTAGGGTTTAGAGTTTACGGTTAGGTGTTGGGTTCAGGGTTGGGATGTAGCAGCTACGTCTCGCCGGCGAGGGCATCTTTGGCAGACCTCTGGTTGAGTCCTATCCCGAATGGCCGACGGTTCAATTTCCAATGGACTATACTAGGCCCTGGCTTAGGTTCTCATGTCTTGAAGGCCCAACTTTAGGGTAGAGCAGGGAAGTTCCCAACAACAGCAAAGTCTGTGCGGGTTTTCCGGTCTGCATCAAGGCTTTGCAGACTGGGCAAGGGCTATAGACATATAGAAGTATATATATATATATATATATATATGTGTAAATATGTATATATATATATATACATATACATATATACATATATATATATATATACATACATATATATATATACATATCGAGGAGTCTCCGAAGATGGCGGTGCAAGGCTGAGGCTGTCAGACCAAGGTGCCATTTTTGCAGCCTCTTGGCACAAGCTGACAGAGAGCAGTTTCGGACGCATGACGAAATCGCGAATGCAGTTTGGTCGTGTCTTTTATTTCGTGCCCTACCGAAACCTGGAGTCAAGCCCCAAGCTCCTACGCCCCAAGCCATCCGATTGCGTCGCTTTACATCGGGAGCACCATGCCGCCACCGATGTGGCTCCTACGAACAGGCCAGGGTCAACTTTACCGTCTGATTCCCTGTCGTTGGAAGCATGTGGGGGTTGCTCGAAGCTGAACGGCTCAACACTGGTCTGCTGTGTGGCAAAAGGACCAGCCTTGCAGGGAATCCGAATGTAGCGTCCTCCATAACAGATGTGCCAGAGGTGTTGGGCAGTTTGCTATGTCTGCTTGATCTTTCCGCCTTTTTGAGGGTTCTCTTGCTCGGGACCCCGTGCGGAGGTAGTGCTAGTGGTGGTTGTGGCGGTGGTGGTGTGGGGGTGGCGGCGGCGGTAGTCGTACAAAGACGTCTTATACACATCATCATAAAGACCATGTTTACTGGCAATCGTCATGACTCGTGATAATGATCTCTGCAATGATGCATGTCATGTCGGAAGAATGCCCGCTGGCAAGGGCAGAAGCATGAACATGAGCGACGCTGATCTGAGAGAAGAAAATACAAAGACAAACAAGATAGATTACGCAGTCAGATATGTTCAAAAGCATTGAAGCGATAGTACAATCCTGCATGACCACCGTAGCCATTATTGGCAGCAGCCGTGGCGACTGCAACCACCGATCATCAGCATCATCATCAGCATCAGCATCATCATCATCATCATCATCATCATCATCATGATCGTCATCATCATCATCATCATTTCCCCAATCCTACACCCCTGACCCCAGACCTTTGGGACCCACAACCCCAGACTCTAGACCGCAAAGGCTTTGGGCTAGAAGCCCTAACTCGTAAAGATCTTTGTTTGCAGGTCTGGCAATCCTGCTGCCCCTGGCTTCCGCTGATGGGTCTGTAGGCCGCGCTGTCTCGAGTTCAGAAAGCCTATGGCCGAGGATAGGGCTTATGATTTCGGCTTGTAGATGTAGGGCAGCTTGTAAGGGTCTTGCAAGCAGAGCTGGCTTGGCAAGCTGTTCGAAGGTCTTACACTAGAGCGACGCATTATGGCTTACAGCAGCATTGGCCGAACAGAAACCACGGGAAGTGTATACAGGGATCATGGAAGGTAAGAGTTGTCTCTGCTCCTTGTGGGTGCTTGTAGCAGGTACCCGAAGCAGCGTCCCGCTTGGTTTTAGGGTTCATGGATGAATGGTCCTGAGAAGTTTGGTCAAACCCTGCACTCGCAGCCCGTGATGTCCCGAAGACGGGCGCCGGAGTCGCCCGGTTTCGATTTCGGGAACTTGTGGGTCTCTTGGCTTTTGGAAGGCGCCTGCCAGAACCTGGTGGCCAGCGTTGCGGAGATGGACTCTCGCGGGCCTTTCGCTTCCGCTTCGGTGGCTTCGGCGGCTTCGCCAAAATCCCAAAGCCCTGAATTCACCCCCAAATGCCAACCAGAGCAATGCGACGGGCTTCTACTTTTTTGGGACTTTGGGGATTTGGTGTTTACATGCAAAACCTGCCTACGACACCGAGTACGAAATCTTTACGCCCTTGAGCCGCCCTGATCCCTTGGAGCTTTGAAACCTGCAAGCCCCGACTGACGGTACCCGTTTCTGACTCGCTCATTGGGCAAGAAGCCCCGGAATCGCCTAAAAGTTGCGAGGTCCTGTGACTCTTGATTTCAAAGTCCTTCCGAGAGCTTCGCCACCAAGCATTCCGGAGATTTGGTTTCTTAGCCACCGAGGGTTTCAGGCCTCAGGCTGCTGGGATTCACTATTAGGATGTCTCGCTTTCTCAAGCTGAGGGGGAAAGAGGCTCCCTTAGGGTAATCGCGTCTACGTGCGCCAAGAACCATGAACCTCCAAACCCCAAGCTCTGCCTCAGATCCTAAGACCCGTCCGTAAGTAACGGTGCGGCAGGACGACATGTGCCCCAGCTGCAGACAAGTTCTCGGGTCACGGGTTGGAGGGGCTTGAGCTGAGGGTTCTAGCAGTTCGGTTATGATACAAGAAGTCAAAGCAAGGGTGAGGTCTCTCAGACCCGCCCTAAACTATACACTGGTTCTAGACTGGTCCCAGGATCCTCCTTACAAAGTCATAAAAGCCCATCGCGGATTTTTTTTAAAATGTTTTCGGGTTTCGGGTTTGGAGCTCAAAAACGAGATTCCTAAAGCATGAGGCCGCACAGGTGTGGGAAAAGATCCGAACTTCCACTCGCAAAAGCGAGCGAACTAGAGGTGGATTCTTGGGACGATCCGCTAGTGGATCTTCGGGGTCCTGACTAGTGATTTCAGGTGTTGGTTGAGGAATTTCGATCGCCTTCTGGGGTACGGGGGGCAAAAAGGCACCGCAAACTCTCCCAAACCCCAAGCCCCGTCAAGCAGGTACTTGGCGGCCCTTTGCCGGGCACGTCTTGGTCACGACTGCGCGGCCTGGATGAACAGCGTCTGGGGGTTATTCGACTGCGGGGCTCTTGCCAGTATTGGTACTTTTGTCGTTGCAGTTGTTGCTGTTACCGTGGTACTGTCCTGCTTTTTGTGGTAATCATTGCTTACCACTATTGGTATATGCCTGTACACATACATTAAAAAAGCAAACAAAGGTTACATTGATATGTATATGTATATATATATATATATTTATACGCACCTCCAGTATCATTGAACCCGTCATCATTGTTGCTTCATGTATGCCAGTGTTCTCATAAGTGTACAGTGCCACCACCATTGCCCGTACTACGTTTATCCCTGATACTGTCACGTTATAGAATGAGATGTTAAGAAAGTGTACAACGACGATGGCTTGTCAAGGATCCTTACAATTTTGTTAATGAAAACTGCCACGTTTTTCTGATCATGTTCACGAATGCTCCTCTTGCCTTCAATACCTGCAATACAAAGCACCACCCTAAACCGCAAGCTTCCTGAACCTGCATTCTGAAGCCGTAAACCCCAAACTCCCCAGGTCCTGATCCTCGACCCTGAAAGCCCTCAACTTTTACTACTGCCTGCTACGCTGAAGGGTCACTGGCCCGATGTCATTGGCTATGATGGTGCAGCGGTGACGACGACGACGCTGATGATGATGTTGGTGATGCTGGCGGCGACGTCTAACTAACGTTGGTTCTGACACTGTTTCGGATGCGGATGCCGATGTCGAGCATTGTGAGGGTGTTCGGTTCCTGGTGGTGTTATCTTCCTGGCTGCGGACGGTTGGCGGCATCGTAGCTGTCATCCTGCAAGGACAAGCTGCTGTCTGCGTTGGGACCCAGGCCCTGGGGGCTGCAGGCGCACTCTTCTCTCCTTTTTGCTTCGGAGTTCGGGGGTTTTGGGGTCGGCATCCGGAGAAGAGCAGCAAGACTACCGACATGCTCGTGATAGATCAGCCGTGTTCCCAAAACCCTGAACCCTCTACGGAATCACTATTTGCAGCACCTTCGAAGGCATCTTGGGATTTCGTGCAGTAGCGATTGAAGTAAGAGGGTTCAGGGTGTAGGGAGTCCCCGCAATCGATGCCTGAACCATGGCGCCCCTGTGCACTGAACCTTCAGTGCTGAAACCCTCAAGCCTGTGGCGTAAACTGGGCCCTTATGGCTAAGCTTGAACGAGAAAGCCCGAAGCCCCACAACTCTCAACGCACAATGCAACCCTACACCCCTAAATCAGCACTGCCCGGACCTTAATTTCCTCACCCCTGCAGCCCTCGAAGATGCAGTGGTACGTTTTGATGTTTTGCTGTGTGATGGCTTCGCCAAGTTGTCTCTCCAACAAGAGTGCCGGCAAAACACAGTAAACATCTCCGGCACTAGCTCGCAAGACGGCTTTGTAGCCTGTTACAAACCTCGAAACTCGTTTTGGGCAAGGGTTGCAAATTTCGCTAGAACCGTTCAAGAGCCCACCAAACCCTGCAGACCATCCTTCTTACTCTGCCAAAAAATCTGCAACACTGTCAGCCCTTACACCCGGGATCCTGTCGAAACCGTAAGCGCCCCCTTCAGTAAGCCTTACCGAGGCCTCTTGGCGCTTTCCGGGTCTTTTTCTGAAGGTTTGAGGGCTTAACAGATTTGAAAGGTGTTGGGTTGGTCTGCTATGTTAGATACAGGTAAGTCGATTACTAGTAGTAGCTTGATGAGGGGCTAGAAGTAGCTCAGCGTTCTCGCGAGCCCCTACAGTGCCTATGAAGTCACGTGATCCATTCAGGCCCTGCACCCTAAACCCTCAAACCTCAAAGCCCCTCAAAGCCCCTCAAAGCCCCTCAAAGCCCCTCCCTAAACCCTAAACCCTAAACCCTAAACCCTAAACCCTAAACCCTCAAAGCCCCTCAAAGCCCCGCAAAGCCCTGCACTCCTCGGCCCCAGTATGCCCCAGTCCCCGGATGTCACGAAGCCCTCGTCAAAAGCCTCATCCCTGCGCCCTCTTCTCGAAGCCATCTCTGGAGCTGCAAAAGTGCAGCAACCCTAATATGGGGGTCTTAATGGTTACCTAAGTTGTTTTGGTAGTTATAATCTTCCCCAAAACCCTACTCTAATTACTCAGGCCCCTACACTATACACCCTAAACCCTCAAAAGCCCCCCCAAAGCAGTGCAGGATCAGGTTTCCGCGTGCGAGCAGAACAAGGAGATCCTGGACGATCGGCACCTAGGTTCCCATCAGGGGGTTTTCCTACAATCAGGAATTTATAGTCCGGTTTCACGGGCGTTTGTGTGATGTTTCTCGTTAGTTTGGGTTTAGGGCTCTTGTCGGAAGTTTAGTTAATCCGCTTAGCAACCGTAGTTCTATAATCATTAACTTTATGACCTTATAAACCTAAAACCTGATTCTAACCATCCACCTTATAACCTTTTAGCAAGACCTGGTTATAACCATGAACTTCTGACCTCATGACATCCGAAACCCTTCAAACCCTAGACCCTCCGCAAGCCAAAGGCACCTCTTCGGGTCGACGACATCCGCACCTTTGGATGAGGCCGGCAGCCGGCAGTTGTCTGGGTTTTCAGGGGTCGTCGTTTGATTATGATTCGGTTTTAGGGTTTAGGGGTTTAGGGGTTTGGGTGTTTAGGGTTTAGGGTTTAGGGTTCAGGGGTTTAGGGTTTTAGGGTTGAGGGTTTGGGGTATGATTCAGGTCTAGAGCTTTCGCAGTTTGGGGTTCGGGGCTTTTTGCGTCTTTGGTTTTTTTGGGCCTTCGGAAAGTAGGGCGTTAGGCTTAGGGTTTTTCTAGTTCAACAGTTTAGTTGCTGAGATCGGACGGTCACGAGAAATTGGGTTTAACGCTGCCGGTTGATGATTTGGGATTCTTGCACGTATTACAAACAGTGCCTCTTTGCCTGAAAGCACTTCTACGGGCTCTCGAGAGCCCGTTACCCAAGCTGCACGCCACACCCTTATGAGATGTAAACAACTGCAGAGTTGCTTTGGTTTAGCGTTTTCTGTTAGACTGGGCTTACACGTAATTGTATCTGCGTGGGGCTTGCGCTGGGTTTCTGGGTTCTGGTTAAGGACCTTCGTTTGTGAGACTCAGTTTCATGCCCTTAATTCTGAAGTCACACAGCCCCCGTAGCACCCTTTGTGGGGCAGTACGGGGCTTGTTGATGAGAGGAGCTTACCCTGAAAGCGGGGAACATAAGGTTTCACTGTTATGGTAGATTTATAACCACGTCAAGAGCGTCCTTTTTTCCCTTGCAAGACCCTAAACTCTGGCCGTACCTTAAACCTGCTTCGAAGGGTTTGAAGGAATCCTTCGAACCGAAGCCAGGGAGAGAGGCTCGGAAAGGAGAGTAGGTTTGGGGTTGTGAGTTTGGGGTTATTGAAGGGCTGCTGTTCTTAAGGCGATATCTTGCGGACAGAAGCCCAAAGCGACGCCATGACTGTAATGAAGACTCGATAAACTATATCGAACCCCTATAGCCTCAATCCACTGCGCGAAACCCTAAACCCTACAGCAGAAATAAATCCAAACTCGCCGGGTCTACCTGACCGAAGAGCCGACTTTGCAGTCATTGTCTGTGCCACACCTTGCTTGTGTAGGGACATGAATAAGTAGAAACGGCGTATGGGAGTTTCGGAAATATGCAATCCCGTAGACACCCAAAGAATGGCATCCCATTCCAAGGAGCCCGAACTTTGAACCTCTAGATTTAGTAGCGACCCATATTTTGGCTGTCACTTCCACTTCGAGTTTACGGCTTAGATGTAGGCTTTCGTTGGAAGGCTGGGAGTTCAGGGTTTCAAGGCTTCCGTCGGAGATCCCCAACCTACGACCCTCAGCTCTCCACCATGTCTGAACAGACCACGCAGCCGAAGAAGTCGAAGCAGCAGATGGTCCTCGAAGCCCTCGAAGCAGGTTCGGCGGCTTTTCATGTGCGTTCCTGTCGAAACCGGAGCCACTCTGTATGTCCATGTCTACATAGTTACATGCACATGTACATGTACATGATTGTGCATGTATAGGTATGTGTACGGATCTATGTAGAGGCTTATGTCTGTACATTTACGTGCATAAGTAAGTCAGTCAGTGAGTTGCCCATGGGGTCATGGCACATGTCTAGCATCAACAGTCCCTGACCTGATGTATTTCCTGCCTGCGAGGTATCTTTCTCAGTTGAGGAAGGTTAGCACTTTTTCACGTGTGGCCTGCCCCCTGATGAACCCTAAATCCTTCAGCGTTCCGATGTCTCCTGAACTTCTACAGCCTGTGACAAAGGCCCGGAAGCTCTAAGCTCAAAGCCCTTGAAACCCATAAAGGCCCATAAGGGTCCCAAGGGCCTCTATCTCTCAACTCCTACAGGCCCCCCCCCCAATAAAAAGCGTTGCAGCCCGAAAAAGGAGTTCCTTTGGCCGCTAGGAAGAACAGAGTGTCCCTTTAAACAGGCAATCCTGGCCAGGACTCGGCAGGCTCCCCTGGCGGAGTTTAGGGGGCTTTGGGGTTTAGGGTTTTTAGGGTTTCAGGGGATTCCAGAGTTTTGAGAGTTTCTGGGCTCAGAAGCTTCGGCTTTGGGGCTTTAGGGTTCCAACGAGGATGGTTGTTGTTTCTGGTGCTACGAGGCTACGGCTATGAATGGGTCGCTGGCGAAGGGTTCGGGCGTGGTTCTTGGATTCATTAGGGATGTGGCCGAGGGCCTCAGGCATTGTCAGCACGAATGCTGATGCTGGTGATGAATGAGTTATCGGTGGCGGCAGCATGGAGCACAACCTCAAGCTTAAAGTAAAGCCGAACCACACCTATTTTACACGGCTCTCGAAAGCCAACACCACCGGAATCAGTAGCGCACAGCACGCTCGGCTTGCATCCCGTGGGAGATTAGTCCTACGATTTCGGGCTGTGCATGATACGTAGCACTACTGAAGCCTCCTCCTTCACAGCTCGACTCGTCCTCTTGGTGTATCCGTCCACAACCGAAGCCCCGAAGACCACGAAATGTCCGTGCCGACCACGCCCACATCCAACAAAGCACAGCAGCAGCCCCGTCCGCCTGCAACGGCAGCCTTTTTCACTTTGGATCAGCAGCAGCGGTCAGCACAGCCGCCTGGTAGGAAAGTGGAGCATGCAAGCAATGCTTTCAAGAGAGATACCCAGGAGAAGAGTATGGAGTACCAAACAGTGCAAGGCTCTACGTGCAGTGCAAGGTTGTGCATGCTAGTATGCAGAAGTGCATGCGAAGGTAGAGCCGATCGCAGCAGACCAGATGCCATTACACATGGTCTCAACTTGGATGTTGACATCCTGATGTAGCGGTGTACATCACGACGCATCTTCGTGCTGTAGTGATATACCACTACCGTAGAGCATACAACAGCTTGGTAATGGGTAGATCCTCACTGCGTGCTACAACAGGTCAGGCGCCTAGATCCTGACTTACGGGTCTGGTAAAGGCAGGCCTGCAACATGAGGTGTGTCGGTGGCGAGCCACACAAGCAAAAGCAAGCCAAACATCCTTCCCGAACTCTGAAAACCCTGCTTCTCTACACCCCGAAGGCCCCAAACTCGAAAACCATAAAGGCCTTCTGTCCATACCCCAAATGCTAAACCCTAAACCCTAAATCCTGGAGGCGACGACGCTCCTTCTCCGGCCGCCCCGGCCGTGGTCCCCTCCGCTTCTCGCATCGTCGGGCCGGCTCTGCGCAGGGGCCCTGTTCATAATCTAGGGGCCTTTTCTTTCCGACAGGCGTAGAGTCCGGCGGACGTGCCTATTGCGAAGATGCGAATTCACAAGTGAAACAAAAACTGCGAGCGTCGCTCCCATCGTGGCCACCCTGAAGCCGCACAAGCCAGTCAGAGATAGGGCTCAAGTCATTTGCCCCAACCGGGAAGACCAGTCGCACTGGCACGCCGGAGATGGCATATTGGACAAGGCATCCTGAAAGGCGTAAGACCCCCTCGATCCACTGCCTAGCGCCACGGAGCAGGTGAACAGGGCCAGGGCATGGGGCAAGAAGGGGCGGAATAGCTGAAGGTGGGGCCGGAAGAGAAACGCAAAATCCAGAGGCAGGCATGATGGCACCAGCCAGGAGGTCACCAATAGGGACCTCAACTGGAGGATAGCTGCATAGACCCCATCGTCGAATCCACTGACAGTCGACATGTCCACTCCAGAGCACAGGCCGAGGTTCACAAGCAGGTGCGAAACACGGAGGGGTAATGTCAGGGTGAAAGAAGTCGTCCGATAAGGTATCAGCACCGCCCTCATTTACCTTGCCGGCGACCTTGTCGCAAAGGTGTTCCGGGTGGAGCACCAGGAGGACATCGGCACATGCAGAAGCCTGTTCTTCATGCGTGGCCTGCGCTCGCCACACCTCTAGGGTTTGACGAAGGACAGGAAGAGGTGCAACATTTACCTCTACCAGGTCGTAGATCTGCTGATCCGTGGCCTGTGCAAGGTCACAAAGGGACTGATACAAATCCAGGTGTATCTCGGGACCAGGATCCCCTTGGAACTTGATACCCGGGCCCGCTTCGGCGGGCGTTTGCACATGCACATCAGAAAGGTCAGGCTCATACAGGAGCTCCGGGGGCGGAGAATGCATGAGCACACGAAGACACTTGTCGGAGTGCTTGAGGTGTAAACAAAGCTTGGCCGTATTGGCAAGGAGCAATCCACATGCTTGGCAGCGCCGGCCGAGGGCCAAGTGATGTGCAGGATGGTGGTACGCATGAACGCGATGAGCATGTGCACCCCATGCCTGCCGCGTCCTAAAAGCGAGCCGGCAGGGGAGGCAAGCGTGCACGCATGTCGATAGACCAGTTGCCGCCGGAACAGGGGCGGGTGGCCATGTGGACCGGCCGAAGGTTTCACATACAGCCCGGATATGCCGAGCCTCGACGTGCCAGCGTTCGGCCCGCTTGATGAGGCCCTTAAACTTCCCAGGTGCGGAGCGCATCATGCCCTCCCACTGTCTCCATGAGGTAGTGATATCCCCCAGGATCGAAAATCCCCGGACGGCTTCGAGGAGCCAATCAGCAGCTGCAAGGAGACCACGGCGAAAGGCATCGAAATTCTGCAGGAGCGCCCAGGCAAAGTCAGGGCCAGATCTGACCATCAAAAGCAGGAAACGCAACCTTTCAGCAGAAAGCAAGGAGCGAGGACACGGGAGGCCGGTGCGTTGCAGGATCTGAGACTCAGTGACCCGCCAAGCCTCAGAATGCAGACCTAAGAGCTGTCGATAAAGGCCAATGATGCCTCCCGAGAAGGTCTTCCACTCCGAAGAACTCAGGCTAGGCCAGGTGCCGCAACCAGACAAAACCGCAGTGAGCACATGCGACCTGAACAGGACCGAGCGCCTGGCAATATCGATACGTTTGCAGGCAAAAAGCCGCGCCTTCCCCTCACGGAAGGCTGCACGGCCGACTGCAAGTCGGTGCCGTATTTCCATGTTGAGATTGCCGTCCCAAGCAAGGACAGATCCCAGGTGCTTGTAGGATGTGACAAGGTCAAGCCACACAACACCAGATGACTCAGGCCATACCGGAAGCTTACCCTTGAGAACGGTGAAAAGCTCACGTCTGGCTCGACGGGATCCCCGGCCATGGATGGAAACAATGGCTGCAGTCTTGGTGGGTCCCAAGTTGGCGGTGAGCCCGTGTTCAGGCAAAACATCCAACGTGGCCGCGGCAACATCCCCAAGCGCTCGCCGGAGGGCCCCCGGGTCTGACGCAACGACAAAGGAGGCAAGGTCATCGGCAAAGATAACGTCCTGCACCGTAAGGGAAGGATTAGGGCCGCAAGGCTCAGAAGGAAAAGGACTGCGGACGCCTGTCCAATCCACTCGCGGGCGCGTGTCCATGCTAGCCTTATGGGCGCGGCGAGCAAGGACCCGACTGAAGAGCAAGTTGAAAATGACGTCCGCCAGGGAGCCCCCTGGTCGAGTGCCTCTGTGGGTTCGAATGAGGGAAGTGTCGTTCGCAAGGACAAACCATGTGTGACTATGCAGCTCGCGAGCAAGCTCCACAAAAAGCAACGACGAACCCTGCTCGCGCAAAACAGGTTGCTCGGCGATGTGGGACTGCATGACCTGGAGGTCGTCAGCTGAAAGTCCAAGCGAGGCCGCAATTGCACTGACGCTCCTGTCTCCCAAGCTGGAACCCAAAATGGTCTCACGGACCACGCTGTAATAGGCCGCTGCAAGATCGACAAAGAGAATGCTCGATGCCTGATTGGTCGCGCGTGTGTGGGCGAGGAACGCCCTAGAGCAAAAGTGGCCGAAGTGAGCAGAGCATCCCTTGCGACCTCCGAGCTGTACCGGCAACGCGTGGGGAAGCCACTGGGAAGTTGCCAGTCCACGGAAAGAGCGGTGTACCGCTTTGGAAATGCAAGACTGCACAAGTATGCCACGATGTCCTGTGCAGAGGTGCTGAAGAGACGGGTTCGGCTTCGGGATGTGATGAAGTAGCCCTCCTTTGAGGCCGGCAGCTTCAGCCGCACAAAGCACCGTCTTGAGCATCATCGGCCAGAACAAGGAAGCCATGTCTGAGCTGAAGTGACGACAAAGTGCCGGGGGCAACAGGTCTGGACCGCAGGCCTTAGCCACTGCAGTAGCACGAAAAGATTGCGCCAGCACTTCAAGGGAGGGCACATCCTTAACATCGACCTGCTCAGTGCCGCTGAAAGAATCGTGCCACTCCTGACAGGATGCAGCAAGAGCAGCCGCAGAAGTAGGTACGCCGTCCTCAAGCGCGCTGAAATGATCGCGCCAGGCAGCTTGAACCTCGGCCTCAGTACGGCAAACCTCACCCGCCTTATTGTACAAGAGGGGCAACGGATCCGGGGTGGACTTCCGGAAACGCTTAGGCCTGAGGACCTTTTTGACGGAGTGGTGAAGCCCGGCAGGGGAGCAGCTCTGTACCTCATCAGCCACAGAAGCGAAGAACATTGCGCGATCAAGGCGGCATTGACGACGGAGTTCCCCTCCTGCCCTGTGCAGGAGAAGACAAGAAAGCGCAAGCTTATGGCGGAGGTCCCACAGCCATTTCCCAGTGAACAGTGCGCCGAAAGATGCTTCCCCTGATCTCCAAGCATAAAAGGCACACCGCAACCGGGTCCAGTCGAGAGCCACCTTACGCGCACGAATGCAATGACGCAAGGTGCCGACCATGCGATGTAGAAGCTGGGTAGTATCCGAGAGGTGTTGACTACGCATGCGCCTGCATGAAGCCGGGAAAAGACGGACCAGACAAGTGTACAAATGGTCAACAAGGACTGCGGCATGTTCGCTTACATCGACGGCCCATTCCGGCCTTGGCGCACCACGTATGACAGCCTGGACCGTAGCCGCATTGTCCGGGTGCGACAAGGCCGCCACATCAATTTTGGTGGGCCTAGAGACTTTAGCATGACGTGCAAAGCGCATGCACGCTGAGAAACACGCAGCAAAGTGGTCAACGCAAGCATGTCCGGTGGTGATCCCTGGGTCGACCCACGCTTGACAATGACCAGCGCGCCAACTAAGCGGCACCCCAATGTAGTCCGAACGTACCAATTCGCCGTTCCGATGGAGGCATAAGGTACCCCCGTCTCCTTGCATAGTCCCTGGAAAGGTGGAGGGGAGCCAGAGGTCAAACTCAAGAAGCAATGCGTGCAAAGCAGCGCCTGAGAGGTCCTCAGGATCGGGTTGGTATGAGCCTACGGCTCGGCTATGGTTGGAGCCAACGCGGCAATTGCCATCGAGCATAAAAAGCCACGGCTGTCCCTGCCCAAAGCTACGGCACATCTTGCCAATGCGCTTCCACCAAGCAGCACGTGTCTCCTCGCTGTGCGCACGGTGAGGCGCGTGCCCAACCAAAACGCGCATGCTGACTCGTCGGAAGGTCACACTTGCCACAAGAGCAGTGGGCTCGGCATGCAGCACAGCAACGGTGCTAGATGTGAAGGGACCGCGCGAAGCAACCCAAAGTTCGACCCCAAACCCCGAATCCGCGTCGCAACCTGAGGCGAACCGGTGGTACCCTTGGCACTTAAAAGTACCAGAAGGGGTACGACACTCTTGCAGGCCAGCGATGTGTATCTCACGGTCTGCCAGGGCCCGAGCCAGTAGAGCAGTACGGCCGATCGCCCCATGCAAACCAACAGAGGAGCCGTGTTGTGTCGCCCCGAGAAGGGACAGCACGTTGTAGGTAGCGACGCGGACAGTGAGGACCTCGGGGGCCCCCGAGGTGACCGGGACCTCACCAGGAACGGCTCGCAGAAAAGGGGCCATGACGTCAACATGACTGTGGCGGCAAGAAGATCCAGACTTCCAAGACATGAGGTCGTGGTGCAATGGCGGGAACTCAGCAGGCCTACTCTGCGAGAGGCATAGCTGGGGCAGCCAGTGGCTGCAGAGACCGCCGTCACGGAACCAGAAATCCAAATCAACGGAAAAGGGGAAGACTGAAGTACGCCCAGCAGAGCCGAGAAAGGCCAGTCCATCAGCAAGCTCATTTGCACAATCCCCGGCATGACCGTAGACATGTTGGAAATGGATTGGGCGATCGGATAGGCTCCTGAGGGCCACAAAGAAATTGCGAGTGACAATGCAGAGCGGGTGGTCTCGCATGTGCGCCTTCCCTGCTACCCCATCTAAAGCAGATGAGTTATCCGCACGAAATAGAAGTGCGCCGAAACCAGGCAGTTGAAAGCTAGCAACGGCCGCCCAGAAAAGGCCCCCTACCTCAGCGAGGTAGGCATCCAGGACCGCCTTATCTCGTGCGTGATCTGGTGGCAGAAGAGGACGAAATTCTTCCATAGAGCCGAAGATGCATCCAACAAGAACGCCCGGTAACTCAAGCGTGCTGGCAGAAACCACACTGATACTGACCGCCCATCCGGCACAGTCCTTCTGCGCACGGAAAGAGCCATCGGAGGTAAAGATAAGGATTTCATCCGGGGCAGGAGAACGACCGATTTGGCCCAGCGCAACCCAAGAGTCAAATCGAGATGCTTGTGGAACATCGCCGGGCGGTCCCTGCAGGGCGGCAAAAGGACTGCACCTAGTAAGGGCGGCAAGATCCTGCAGCGAGCATGGCAGGAGACACTGACGACCCTCAAGGTCGAAACACTCAGGCTCAGACCACGTAGCAGTTACATCGTCTGTCGTGTCCGGGAATGGAGGCTCGAGAGGCGGCGAGACATAAAGGAGAGGCTCCAATCTCAGGAGGATCGGTGCGGCCGGAGCTGCGCGCTGAGGCATAACAGCGAAATGCTCTTCCAAAGTCTCAAGGAGAGTGGCTGCCAGGAAAGCCCATTGCCGATCCCGACGGGCGCTGTCCCCCAGGACAGTGTGAATGTCAGCGTCATCTGCGTCGTTTTCTGAATCGCGGTTCTCTGCATCGCCGGCACCGACATAAAATACACGGCTGGTGTCACTATGCGCAGGGTGCAAACCATTGCGACATGGAGTCGGAACCGGGCGGAGAGATATATGGTGAAGGCACTCGGTGCTTACAGGGCGACCTGGTGGGGGATGGCCAAGCCCAATGTCGCCACAGCTGCCGCTAACGCCGTCATCAGCAGGCAGTGCTCGGCCGTGATGCTCGGAGATATCAAAAATCTGCACGCCCACAGCAGGCTTGAAGCATACGAGAAGCAACGCAAGCCACACAAGCTTATGGTTGCATACAGACAGACAAGGAGGCAAACCACGGCTCGCATGAGCATTGCCAGCAGCAAGCATACGCCCAACCAGAATGCCAGACCAGACCTGGTAAGCAGCAATGCCGCCGCACATGAAAAAGGAAGCCACGATGCAAGAGGCCATCAGGAGGACAGAGGTGAACGGGAGGCTGCCAACAAGAAAGGCACAAGAAGAGAGGCCACCCTTCCACTTGACTACTCGACTGCCTTGGCCTCCTCCCCGGAGGGGCCACCAAAGCCCTGGGGCACCGCAAACGACGGCAAGCCCCTGGGCGCGGTAAGCACGGTCAAAGTGGCAAACTGAAGCAAGACCGCAGCCCAGCAAGCAGCAGCTACGAGCGTCCCCCACAACGCGGGGACTCCGTAAACTCAACCAAGCAAAGACAGGGGTGGAAGGCAGGTTGCCGTCAGCAAAGGCATTCCCAGAGTACCTTGCCTCCCACTTGAATGCTTGATCACAACAAGCCATGGCATTAGTCCTGGCTCCCTTACCATAGCCAGCGCCCGCAGATCGGCTAGACCCGTAAGAGGTGTCAGGCGGGATCCAATACTGACTAGGCCAAGTGTCCTCTTCAGGGACGTCAGGGGGTTGTGGGTCATCAGACCCATCATCATCGTCACCGCCGTCGTCACCAGGAGGCCCGTAGGACCCAGGACTAGTCCAACGGGGCACAAACTCTATGGTGAGGACTTGGCCGGGAAAAACTGCCCTGTAGTGGTTGGCAGAATCAGGCGGAGCGTAACCACCGATTAACCGCACACAGAACCCAGGTGGGCAGCGACGCAAATGGCGGGAAAGAAGCACAGCAACGTCAACCCGCCCGCCCGGCGCATAAGACCAAGCCAAACAGAGCAGGATAGGCCTTAAGTCCAAAACAAAGGGAACTTGGCTGCTGTCCTCGTGTCTCGCAGCAATAAAGACTTGCTGAGACAAAAGCCCTTGATGGCTGTGATCGCGCACTGACGGTGAGGCTGGCATAAACATAAAAACCGGTTGCGGAATCCCAAGCGACGCAGCCACAGCAACACGCAAAGGAGGACGCCGCGCAGTAGACGGGAACCTATGATGTTGCTGATCGGTTAGTAACCAGACCCCGTCAGGGTGCGAGTCAGGTAGGAAAGGATCCTCAAACCAGCCTTCAGACGAGCGAAGCATGGCCTCAAAGGTAAGCGGGGGGGGATCCGCCTGAGCAGGAGGCGAGACAGTCAAAAGGAAACCCTCCCGAACGTACATGTCAGCATCAGCCGGCGCCGCCCACGGTACGTCATGGAGGAAGACCCTGGCTCCAACATCCTGGCTGACCCCCGCAAGACGCAGGACCGCCTCGGGTCTCAAGATTGCAGGGACGATCTCGGCAAAGACGCGAAACGGAGGAAAAAGGCACGCAATGATAACCGGCACTCCCTCAAATGGCCAAGCAGGAACTGCCAGCACACACGCGAAAGAGAAGGGAGGTTGCACAGGGACAGGCACAAGCCGTGGAAAGCGCCTGTAACAAGCCGGATCCCTTCGACTGGAGACCTCCTGTAAAGCAGCATCAGGCGACACAGGAAAGAGCAGAGGAATCTGCAGCACCTCGGTTTCATATTCGGGAGCGAATATCAAGAAGTGCACTAGTGTGCCAGGGAGGGCGTCGCACCCAGGTCCAGCATCAGGAGGCACGTCGACGGCACCAACGTCGGGAGCATCCGGTAACGCAGGAACACCAGGGGCATCCGTATAAGCACCGGCAGACCCTATTCCAGGCGTATCAGAGATCATCCCCGCAATCGCCGGGGGATCCCGTGGTGCATCTCGCATGTATCCAACTGCCTGGGATGGAGCGGGAAAATAGCGAAAAGCAAGAACCTGGCCAGAAACGACAGGGAGAAAACCAGAAGGAGGTAAATCTCCCACAAAGCACGTGCGCCATCCAAGAGGAGCAGAGTTGTCCAAGTCGTCAAGGACCGCACGCACATCGAGCAAAGTATCGCTCATATGGAGAGCCTGCCACCCGTCCTCCAAGGGACGGCAATCAAGTATGACGATCTGCCAGTCTGGTGGTCGAGCAGCGTGTTGCTCCCCAACCGCGATGATCGCACTACAAGGCACGCCTCCCAGCTCGGCATCGACAGGGCGCGGACGAGCAGAAAAAAGTCGCATCTGCGAAAGACAGGCCCCGGTAGTCTCAGCAATGCGTTGGCGGTAACGTGTCGCTTCCCCGGGCTCGGAGATGAAAAGGTGAGCACTACCCCGAAAAAGGAGGCCGACCGCGCCATCGAAAGCCGGGGCAGGAAAAGCAGCATTCGGCGACCAGGCATCGGGAAGCAGAAGGGACTGGCCAAGCGTGGGAAGCCCGGGAAGCTCCTGCAGCACAGTCCGAGTCGGAATGAACTGTATCAATGCACCCGGGTATAGATGGACCTCAACATCGTCCGGCAAAGGGATGTTGTCAACGCCAAATCTGACAGCAAGATCAAGCCCCGCAGGGAGATCAGCACACCGGATAAGCAGACTCCGCGTGACATATTCCGGCATAAAGACCACAAAGACCCTGTGATCAATCTGACTGGTATCGAAACAGACCCCGCTGAAACCGTGCCAGGCAGTGGAGGCGATGAAAACAGCGAATCCCGGGACAGGCTGTGGTAACACCGGTAAAAGAGCAGGAAAAGTGCACTGTACCTGAGCGTGCCGGCGTACTTCAAGCGCCCTCGTGAGTTCCTCCTGAGTAGCAGGCACCCGGAGAGCAACTGCCACATGTTCAGGAGTGTAGTCCAGCTTCAGTATAGCACACGGGATGCGACGGACAACCTGTTCCTGCGGGAAATCGGAGTCGTCTGCCTCAGCCTCAACATCGGGAGGCAGATCGAAGAAGAAAGGGAGCCTTGGCATCCATTGACCCCCAAGTTCGACAGTGAGGGAACGCAAAACGGCCAAGCGAGCTCTTTCAGAACAGTTGCGCCCCTGCGGCTCGCTAAGGAACTTGCAGGATCGTATCCACAAAAGGCAAAAGGTACCGATCCCATGCAAAAGAACAAGACAAGGGGCGAGGCCCAACCAACACAAGTTTCTGCGCGTGGCTTGTACCAAGATATCCGCCAAAGCCCCGTACAGCCCGCATGCAGACACAATGTCAGGGCTCGTATGATCGGCGTAGAGCGCACTCGCCGACGAAACAGGGAGAGCACATATGGCGCCAACGGCAGAGAGACACGACGGCTGACCCAATAGACAGGCACCCATACCGGCTCGAAGACGAAGCACACGAGAGGAGGGCGCAGGTGGGGTGCGGGACCTGCTGCGGTCCCTGGCAACGGAACGACCATCTGGAGCAGAAGTACCTCCATTCGCTGGTGCGGGCTGAGAAGGACCTCCTCCAAACGATCCGGAAGGTGGCGAGGTGCCAGAATCAGCCTCGGATAACCCCTCAGTGAGTTGAGGGGAGTGCACTGTCTCTTCAGGGGAGGTAACGGGAACGAACTCGGCTGTCAACACCAAGCCGTTGTGCACTTGCAACATACCTCCCTCAATGTTAGCTCCGAGAATTTGTATCTGCCACCCAGCTGGAACAAAAGTTTCCAACAGACTGGCGAGTTCTGCGTGACATAGCTCATTCGTCAGGGACACCCATAGGGACCAACCCTCTAGAAGCGGCCGCTGATCGATAAGGACAACGCACGGGTGGAAACCAGACGACGTCGCGGCTGCTTCCGCAGGAGCGACGGCACAAATGCCCTGACAAGGCAGTCCATGGCACATGACGTCCTGAACCTCCAATTGTCCGACTGCGTAATGCACAGTGCCGCTTGTTAGCCCGCTTGCGGCTCTGGCTCCTTGCAGAACATCACTTTCACTGCCATCGATGGTAGTGAAGTAGCCATAGCCGCCCTCATGAACGACGCCGTATCGACCTTCAGCAGGGAGAGAGGGGAGCGAAGGTTGAAAGTCCCAAGAGTGAGGTGAGAACAGCATGTTCTGTAGCGTGGGTCCTTGCACCACATGCATCGCACCAGGTCTACGGAAAGTGATTTTGCCCCCTTCAACCATGTCGACACGGTCCCGCGGTTGCATCGGGGTATGCCAGCCAAAAGCGAACACCTCGACAGGGTAGTCGACCGGCAAGCGAGCTGCATAGAGAGCTTGGGTACGGTTGAACGGATTTGGCAAGTAGGTCGCAAAACACCGACCATCGACATGAAGGAGGTCAAGTACGGCCACGGGTTCGTCGTCAGTCCAAGCAGGAAGCGCCAAGATAGCGCCCCAGTGTTGCGATGGTTGTGGGTCCACCACCACATGGCGTGAGAAGAAGCGGTATCTCTCCGCACTCGCGGCATCAACAATGGACTGGAGGGCTGTGTCAACCGAACACGGGGCCTCGAGAGTGACCTGCACAACCTCATGCATGGCGTCAGGCACAAACAAAAGAAAGGTGGGAGACCACACCTGCGCCTCATGATCCTCGTCGGACCCTCCAGGATCAGATCCACGCTCCGACGCAGTTTCAGGCGGAAGTCCTTCGAGCCTATGGAAGGGGGGAGGGAGGTGGTCACGCTCGCCCCGTTCAACATGACTTCGGGCCGCTCGGACAAGGGAAGGTGTACCTGATGCCGGGTTTTTATAAGACAAGGCAGGAACGTCAGGAACCTGTCGTGTGCCGGGGAACAAGTCTTGATCACCGCCAGTCGAACCACAAGTGGCATAGCGAAACCCAACACCAATCACAGGCAGACCACCTGATTGCGGGCCATCCGGGCATCCAACAGGACATACAACCTGGACGCCGGCAGGGATCAGACAAGGAGTGCACGGGTAGCAATCGTCAGGAGCCAAGAACGTAAGGAGAGCAATAGCGTCCTGCGCCGTAGGCCTGTTCTCCTGACAAAGCAGCCGCATGGCGAAACCAATAGGGCGCAAATCAACAAGCCAAGATTGCGTGGTAGCGACAGGGGCAAATACCGTATGGCAATAATCGCCATGAACGTCAAGGCAGAGAGGCGACCTCGTCTGTAGCAGTTCAACCTCAGAAGACAACCGAAGCATGCGACGCGCCGAGTCCTCCAAGCAGCAAGCTGCCAATGTAGGAAAAGGGACCCTTGACCAGTGCCGTTCAACGAAGGTGGCATATCCGACCGAACTTGTTGGCTTCGGCGAATGTGCAAGGGGGCCCCATTCAGCCGGAGAGGCAAGGATCTGAAGAGCCGAATAAAAGCGAGCAGGCTCCGAACCAATGCACATAACAGTGAACGTAGAACCCGCAGCGAAGGACAAGACCCCGTCCGAGGCAGGGAAGGTAGCGTCGTTCACCCAAACGGCCAGGTCTTCAGGACGATACCAAATCAGCCCATCGATATACGCAAACAGCCCCTTTAGTGTCAATCCATCCGGCAGGGACGCTGCATGATAATGGCCCCCAACACGCGAGAGGTCCAACATCACCGCAAAATGAGCAGGATGGATCTGCTGCATGAAGGACGGAAAAGCCAGCAGGCCGACAGAGCAAGGGAAGCGCTGCTGCGCAATAGGAATGACAACGTCCAAGCAAGGGTTCGGCAGCTTGTCCGCGTCACAAACTAGTTGGATCAGGTCTGCCGGAGAGGTCCCGGTATGAGACTCGACCCCCAAGAAGACCGGAATGTAATGCGGGGCGTAGATAGTCACCCCCAAGGTGGCAACCTCCCGTTCGGGAATAGGCCCGGCCGGTGCCAGAACGCGCAACCCGCTTGAACTATCCCTACTTGCAGAGGGCATGTCGCAAGCCTGTCGACAACTACCCGCCTGGCAGAAAGCAGCCTCCGATGGCAGCACTTCAGGAAGGGCCCCAATCTCTGTGTTCGGCAAGAACAGCCCGAGCCCAGCCCCAGGCCATCCTTCAGGGGCTGCCCATACGCAGCGAGGAAGGTGGCAAAATCCCAAAAGGGAACACAGCCAGAAGGAGCGCCAAGAAGGAGTGCGTCGGCTCGCCGGAAGACGGTTCCCCTTGTAGCAGGAAGAATCCCAGGACAAAACCGGTTTAGCAGGCGAAGCCACAAGCAGGGCGCCTGCGCACTTAAGCGGGAGCGAACGTGCAAACCTGGAAGCGACCCCAAACACAGGACCTCGCCAAGAGCGCGCACCAACAATCAAAAGCTGGCAGAGCAAAAGAAGAAGGAATCCCAGAAGAGTCAGGAAGAAAGCCTGACAAGGGCTGCCTACTTCGTAAGATGCCATAGTAACACGCCCTGCCCTAGCCCCTGCCCCAGAGCGACCGATGCAGGTGTTTCGCGCCTGAGGGCAGGGCGTGCACCCAAAAAAGGCTTGCCATAAAAGTGGTGATCGCCCCTGAGCCACCGATGCGATTCTTAGGCACCACGCAGAACGGAAGCAGGAACCAACACCCAAGAAGGACCCGCTAAAAGGGAGGGGGACTAAACCCCAACAACCCCTAAGGGGAGGGGGACCAAGGCCAAAAACCGGGAAAAGGCCAGATCCAAGTCCATGCCGGGCAAAACGACAGGGAGCAGCAGCCTCAATTGCAAAGGTCCGAAAAGGAGTCCTACCGCCCAAAGAAAAAGCGAGGACGCCTCCGGAAAAGCAAGCAGGGAGGCCAGACCGGCACGGTACAAAGGGCAAAAGGGTTGCCATGCGTGGTGATCGCCCCTGAGCCACCGATGCGATTCTTAGGCACCACTGGTATGCGAAAAGAAGGCGGGGGACGCCATCAGCACAAGACCAAAAAGAAAGTGCTGAGGCGCCCGAGGACGACAAAGCCCAAGCAACGGGAGCGAAGAGGTGGACGCCCTTGCAAGCCCAGGCGGTAGGGGGCGAAGAATGCAGAGGATGAGGAGGACGGATTGGCATGCGGCATTGCAGATAAGGGCCGACCACAGGGACAGAAACACAGCTACCGAAGGTGTGAGACCGAACAGGTCCTGAGTACATCATCGCTGAGGCAGCAGGAGGAGGGCATTGGCCGAAAGAGAACGAGGTCGATGAATTCCACCCAAAGGAATTCAAAAGACCAGGCTCGTCCAGCCTGCCAACCTCATGCGACCCAAGCAATGATCTCTCCGACCTGTTCCTACGACAGCCAACATCAGGCACTGGTCCAGCGTGGCATTGCCCATGCCGAAAGACCTGTCTACAGCCGCTCAGCCACGTCACTCCAGATTGCCAAACCCGGGTGAAGGAGCATGTAGGATCTCGTCCGGATCGTCGTCTATGAGGGACCCTCCGGGATCGTGAAGAGCATCTTCTCGTGCACCAGCTTGGCCAGAGTCCGTAGCTTCCTCCGCTTCGGCGTCGCTGCGGCTCAACCCGAAGGGAGCTAGCGCTTGCCGATAGGCACGTCGTTTTCCAGAAAGCTTCTCCGCTAAGGAACTGGGTGCATTGCCACTTGTTGGCGCTGCAGCTGGTCGTGGATCCAGGTAGGCAAAAGCACCCGCCTCTCCGGCACCAGGCGGTGCTGGGTCTGGCGGTGTAGGATAGGCGTCCGCCACCACTGGCAAGGGAGACGAGATGTCCATCTCCGTGCTTCCCATATGCAGGCCCGGGGGCGTACGTGGCGGTGCTTTGGTGCCTCGCTGGGGAGTGATCATGCTCTTTGCCTCCTCTGCGCGCTGCAGCATCCTCGTAAGCTCGGAACGTGTTTGATCCTCCGTGAGCCCATCTTCCACGTTCATGGCTACCTCCCATTCCAAGGGAGGTGGCGGCGCCTTCTTGGCCGCTCGCTGCTGCATGATAGCCGCTTCCTGGACCTGTAGATAGGCTGCCGTCGTCTGCTCCTCGGCTTCTTTGATCTCCGTCGACAGTCTCTGCTGTTCCGCCTGGAAGCGTTCCAACTCTCGTGCGTAGGACGTGCGCATCTTGAGGACCCACGCTTCCCACGCTTGCCCTTTCTGAAGGCTCTCTTTTTGAAGACGCTGAAGACGCTGTTCCAGTTTGCGTGCGGTGTTCACTGCCTGCTGGACATCTTGTACTATACCTGCACTCTTCGCCGCGTCCTTGTTGTTCTTGGTGCTGACGGACATGATCTCCGCTGCTCTTTTCCAGTCTGTATCGTACGCCGGAAAAGACGGTTGGCTCGACTCCGAAGACGGATTGGCTCTCGGCGAAGCTTTCCGCGCACCCTGCCAGTATGACCAAGAGGATCCTCTTCCATATCCAGCTTGTTGTCTCCATGGCCTTGCGTCGTCTGCTTTCGGCTTTCCGCGTCCCATGAAAAATAGGACCCGGCGTCTTGGCTGTGCTGCGGTGTTCGGAAAGGGACGGCCTGAGCCGTGGTGTAGGAGGAGCCTCCTACGCTGTAGCCCGGAGATCGGGCGCCCTTGCCGTTGAGCACGTCTAGCTCTGGATCTGGTTTGTCTCCGCTTCCTGTGCCAATTAGGAGATCGAAGCCCTATGGCGCGAAGGGAAGGAGTCGGCAGGGTATTCCTGCCTGGGGCAACAGTGTTCTGGCCCTCTGCCAGCGATCTGAGCCCTAATCTAGGGGCCTTAATAATTAGAATAGGGTTTCGGTGCCCATTCTACTATAATGTATAATCATGATGCAGGATCCTTGTGTGGCGTGTGGGGTTTCTTGTGGCATTGGCAGCAATGTAGCGACGCTTCCTTTCGATGTTGTGGGCATTCTTTGGCATGTGGACGGCATATGGTCATGTAGCGACATGCCGGTTGCTTGGGGGCTGGCTTTGAAGCTGAAGTTCCTTCAGCATCTAGGTCTTTGTCTTGGGGTCCTGGGGGGCTGGGCTGTAGGGTTATTGCTTCAGGGTAGGTCTGCTGCATTTCTCTAGCCCGCCCCTTGATTAGGCGACGACGTTTACCGAGTTGAAAAATACGAGGGTCTGTAACCCTCCATAAAGCCCGAGAAAAACTCTATTCTATCTACTCAGGCAACCCAAATCTATAAAGTCCTGCTGTCCCTTCGGTGACGCCATCTGTGTATGGTATGGTCAAGCAGGCAGCTGCAGCTTTAGCTGCTGAACTTCTGAACAGCGAGATGGCCTGAGAGGGCAACAATCATTGAAGCCTTTCTGCCAACCACTTGGACAAGATGCGCTGCTTCTTGCAGCGACTGGCTGCAGTGAGGATGCCAAGTGTGCTACACCAGCTTCGGAGACGTATGCCCAGGGCGATCCCGGCAACTGAAGCTGCTGCATTGCCGACATGCTGGAGCTTCTGCAAGTGCACCTTCACCATTATTGTGCGGCGGCAGTGCCTGGAAGGACGGTTCGGCAAATCGTGGAGACCCTACTTGTCATACTAGAGGGCACTGCTTCTTGGGGCCTGTGCTAGGCTTAGGTTTCCGAGTGCCAAGGACCAGAGCCGCCTGGGGTGGCCAGGGGCCCAGAAGCCGGGATATGATTTTTGTGGACCTCTCTCATCACTTGGGGGTCTGTAAGGGTTTGTCAGACGTCTTGAAAGGTGTCATGGGGCTTCATCTGGATTTTACAAAATTTTGATGATTTCGCTGTTTTTGCACTTGTCAATGTCACGTGTAGGTGCCTGAATGAAAGGAATAGGGTTTGGAGGTTAGACTATAATATAGCCAACGCGATACTTTACTAGTTGTTCACACCCCTATAATGTTGACTTCACATTTATAAACCCCTCCTCAATTATGAAACCCGACAGCCCGAACTCAAGTATAAAGCCCCCCTCAATTACCGGCGCCGCGAATCCAATTTTTTTGTAGAGTTTCCTGTTTCCGGGTTGCTACCTGCAACTACTGCGAATGCTTCAGTATTGCAGACACAGAGATACTGCAAGTACTACATTGCTTATACTGTAGTGCTGTACTACTGTACTACTGTACTATTGTACCACTGTATTGCTGTACTACTGTACTATTGTACTACTGTACTACTGTGCCATTGTAATATTGTACTGCTGTACTACTGTACTTTGTACTACTGTACCATTGTAATTCTGTATTCCTGTACTGTTGTAATACTTTACTACTGTACTACTGTACTACGACGACCGACCCCCCCTCAATAATCTATCCCCCCCGCAGCCTGGGCCTGAGATCAATCGATTAGGGGGGGTTAACAATGTGAAGTGAACATTACTGGGGCTTGTTTAGATTCAGTGCCGAGGGCTGGTGGCAGAAGGTTTAGGATGGTAGGGTTGCGGGTGTAGGTGTCCGCACCAGTACCGCAAGTAGCTCCGAGCATACAATTACAAGCTTGTTTATATCGTGAATGCACAAGGGCAGAAGAGGTCTATGGTATTTGTGGCAGCTCTAAGATGGTACAAGGCGGTGGTGCACCGATGCTGTTATCGAACCCACATAAGTATCTTGTCGATCAAGACGCACTGCATCATAATGCACAGCGACTGGCAGGAGTGTTTGGCCAGATAGACTCCAGCATGCAACGAGACGTACTGTTTTTATACCCAGACAGTGACACTTGACGATTCCGTGCAGGTCATAATCGTGTTCAAACGACGGCAAACCCCACTGCACCAGAGACTGGACTGAGGACATTGTGACGAATGCCGGTCAAGACATCCACCACGACTCGGAATCGGGTGCCTGGGTAATCACGGGGCAGGCCTCCGCGATGTCTCTGGGTCCATCCAGGGTATATATAGAAAAAGTAATCAACTGTTACCGTGAATGCTTGCATACTCTTGTAGCTGCTTGGCTTACCGGTTCTCTATCCAAACAATGCAAGAGGAAATATCTAGTTTGTCATTGCGACGTGCAAATGGGAGTCAAGCGTCGAAGCGGATGCGAAGCAACATGGAGTCCTGAAACATGAGCAGCAGTCAAGTCATCCCCGAGCATTCTTGCCTGCAGCCGGCCTATCGACATGCATCCAGCTGCCCATGCTATTTCAGGGTGCTCAGATGTTCTGAAGCTCCCATATCCCAAAGCCTTCAATACCCGCCGTCGCCAGAGCGCACAGGCTTGCATCCTGTGTACTATAGTCACTACACTCTACAGCCCGGCTTCGATACCCGCAACCCAAGCCGAACTTTTTTGTTGGACCTCCTGAAAGTACTAAGTGGTTGGAATAAGCCGGGTGTCAGGGCTTAGGCTGTGTCAGATTGAGCCACATACGGGAAGAACCTGAATGATGGATGAAGCACTTGCGTAGCACGAAGCTAGCATAGCCAGTCCTGTCGTACATGTTACAAAAAGTCGGAACCCTCGGTGGGTCGTCAAAACAGCAGTCAAAAGGCAGATTGTCATAACTAGCGTTGTTTAGACGAGCATCTGCTTTCTGTTTCATCTACGTTGCAAATAGAAACGGATCCTTAACGCAAGTCTTCTGATCTTCAAGCCCATGCCTCTCGCAGGCGGCATCCACAGAAGCGCCGGCAGAGGTGGAGGCACCAGCACCGGAAGTCTCAGCCCTAGCTCCTAACACGTAAATACGTGCAAAACAGTTTCCTTACATCCGGATCCCTGAAACCCTAACCTGTTGTCCTGAAGCCAGAATCCCAAATTCTAGAGGTTGAGGCCTGGCCCTCGGCATCAGGGCTAGGGTCGTCTCCTAGGCAGCAGTCATGCAGAGCTTCTCTCAGCAACAGCCCTTGGTGATGGCGCCATGCCTGCGGACCTGAGCACGCAGACCCGTGCCGCCATTTGCATGATTGAAGCTTTAATCATCACTCGTGGCACGGCAGCCGCAAAGCCGATCAGCATATCATAACGGGGCTCTAAACAACGGCTGCCATCAACCCTACTGCAGGATGAGTATATATACTCTATGCCAGTTTGTACCAACAGTGTCCAGGCTGCGACCACGCTGCCGCCCGTTTCTTGGCCGAGGTACTCCCAGATTCCTTATCGAGAACGCAGCCTATATGAACCTACACCAATAAAAATTTCAAGCTTGGCTAAGCTTGCTGCATGATGCGGCCATTCGTATAGCAGGGATTCTGTTTCTGGATGGAAATCTCAATGCCTGCAAGGCCCCCTAAATCAGGTTAGGCTATGCTGGGTTTTGGGGTTCAAGGCTTGGGCTTCGCCTGGGCTCCGTGGAATGCCAGGTCCCATTCTCCGAGACGATGAAGCAGGGATGAAGCATGCGGGATATTCGGTTCCAGGATTGCCCGCCTGTTTGTCCTTCAACTGTTGTTGTGCGCAGCATCAAAAGGCAGCTAGCGGCATCGTGCGCAGGTTTCGAATAGGCATGCATCCCTACAAATCCTGAGCTTGGAGACGTCTACGGCTGCGCCAGCGGAGGCGGAGGCACCGGCAGGCAAAGCCATGTTCAATCCGAGAGAAGATCCTCTACAATCCAGCATAACAGAACACCAGGAAGGGCCCAATTCTACCCAAGAATCCAAGGTGACGCCCACGCTGGCTCCGGCCCCGCCGATGCCGCACATCCCCGATGCTTAGCCGAATGCTACAGCACGGATGTTGTACGGTTGTCGGACATGGTACACACTATGGGCTTCTCAAGTTGGGTGTAGAGAGAGTTTGCCCTATGGTCCCACTATTTCAGGGCCCCGTTCTCCAGACAGCCTGATTCACTGTAAATTCTTACATCGGTCTCGTTTCCGCCTCGCGCGTGGTTGCCCAGGTCCTGAATCCAACCAGCGCCGTACATGTCTAAGTGGCTAAGTACCTGAATGACTCGCCTGGTCTGGGTGCGCAACAAGCCACGAATGGAAATCCGACAACCCCAGCCCAGTTCCGCATGGCCTCCTAAACACAACATCCTAGACAACGCCCTTGTAGAACCTCCTTTCGAGTTGAGTCTGCATCTCTTAATTGAAATTTCAAGGTCGGTTCTGGGGGCTTCAGAATTTAGCAATAAAGAGGCTTACATACACGTTTTGTTAATTGACTTAGTTGGGGAGTTTCAAAAGCAGTCCTCGACCACTGAAGCGGTGCGTTCGAACCTCCGACTTTCTTGACGTAGGGTTTGAGGCCGAAAATCGTTACACAAATATGCGCTGCTTGAAGTGGCTTCTGCATGTTGCTGGTATTGTGATTACTATGCCTAGCCGCCGTAAACCCTAGGCTGCCCCACACCCGAGGCCCAACACCCTCAAGCCGAAAGCCCCGAGAGAGAGCCGTCCCAGGACGTGGTCGGCGGCCTCGTCGGTGCGGCCCTCCATCACTTGGGCTCCTTGGACCTGTCACCTTCCTTGGTGCTTGGTGGATTTTCGGAGTCTGGGACTAAGCGGGGTTTTCGGGTTTCGGGTTTAGGGGTTTAGGGTTGAGGTCCTGGACCTGTCCGTCGGTGTGGGGTCATGTGTTCAATCGAGCTTGGCGATTGCAAGGTTAAGGTTTCAGTGGTGTAAACCCAACGACTCCAAACGCCCGCTGAGTCGAGCAATGGCTCCCAAGTTACCAGCTACAACCGGGCTTATCAATTAAAGGCTTCAGGGTGTTCGTGGTTCAGTTCCAATCGGAGGCCTCCGAGTGGCAATCACACGAAGACGGCTGATGGACAAACTCCTGCATCATTTTAAGGATCGTAAACGAGTGGAATCATGGTATATTCGTTGTGGGTATCGCAGGATTTCATCCAGCAAGAGTAGTATTCGCCTTGATCGCCTTTCACTCTCATGCTGATACCCGTGTTGGTAAAAGCATCAACCGACGGGGAGTGTAAAACCGTTGTCTTGGCGGTCTTCAATTTGGGGGGCTGGTTGATACATACATCCCACACACCCCAAACCCCGAGCCCAAAAACTGTCGCCCACTCCTATAAGCCCAAGCCGAGAATCCAAAAAGCCCAAGCCCCCCAAAAGTCCAAGCCGAAGCCACCCAAACTCCAAACTGCCCGAAAGACCTAAAACCCTTAAACAGGAGCCACACAACCCCCTCAACCCGGTTTAGGGTTTAGGGTTTAGGGTTTAGGGTAGACCTACAGCATCTGGCTCATGCTCTTCCGTTCTAAGATTTTTCTAGCATCCGAAGCCATCGGAACCTCGAAACCCCCGACCCAACCCTCCTGGAACCTCTTCAGTTGGATCTGAGGACACATCAAGATCCCACCTCCGCAGCAGGAGGCACTTCATGGACATAAAAAAGAGAGGTCGGATGGTTTCAATTCGTGAAATTATTCCTTAAGGTTCGATCCTGCTTATAAGTAGACTAGAGAATACAAACCTAAAGCCCTCTTCTAATCATCAAAGTCCCTGTATTAGTTTGTGGAGCGGAATACGGGAGTTTCAGCAATAGTGGACCCTCCGGATATTGACCTTTAGCCAACTTGGAAGTGGACCCCTGAAACCTGTGCAACTCATTAAGATCCTTGCTCCAGCAGCAGGTTCTTGGGTAATTGCTAAACGCCGCAGCCGCAAACCCCCAACCCTTGAATCCCAAAACATTAAGCCCTAAAGCCCGCATCATAAATCCCAAAACTCCACTACACCTAAGACCCTTGGGCCCTAAACCGCTCAAGCTCTGAGGCAAGGATTCGTGCGTGGTTTTGGTCCCCGGCCCTACCGTTCCCACAGCGGATGAAAGGATGAACCCTGCTGGTATGATCTATGCGGGTTTGATTATATTCTTGGGTTTTGGGTTTCGGGCGTAGGTTTAGGGTTTAAAGTTCTTGAGCCCCAAGCTATGTCAAGCCAACTTCTCTATCGTTTTAGCGCAAACTACTTCCTGCCGAATCAACCTATACATTAGGAGATAAATAGATAACTAGATACATAAACAAAAACAAATAAGATCAGTATGTATGTATATATATATATATATATATAATACAGACATACATACATACATACATACATACATACATACATACATACATACATACATATGCATATAGATTTAATATACATATAGATATAAATGTAAATAAATAAATATATGTAATACGTGGGTTGTTCCGTACAGACAACCGCTCATGTACATGTCGAAGTCAAAACTTTTTTCAGAGGGGTAGGGACAGCTAAGCACAACAGTCCGGCGGTTCTCACCACTAGGAGTCTTTAAACTATTCTAATTCTTAAAGCCCGTATCATTTACCCTATGAGACCCCATTTCCAAGAGCTCTAAAAAGCCTGAAAAATCTTTATCAACTGCGAAGGGTGGATCGGAAGCGGACCTTTCCCATTTCGTTGCAGCCAACGCAGCAGGCCGTGGGGTTTGTGGAGGGTGTGTAAAGTGGTTTGGTTTCAGGGTTTTTGGGGTTTAGGTTCAGTGTCTATCGGGCTCAGGATTTTGGGGTTTAGGGTCTAAGGTTTAGGGTTCAGGGTGACATTCTTTCGTTTTCATGTGGGGAGTTTAGGGGTCTTCGCGCCTACGACCGGGGCATGGGAACTGGGTCCGAAACCCGAAAGACCTTCAAGCCCACTGCACCCTTCTCCCGCACAGACAGGCGACATGTATTTGGACCCGACAGGCTCTCAAGGTGCTACATTCCCAAACCCCGCCTCCTTTCGACTCTCCCAAAGCCCAGAAAGCTCCAAAGCCCTAAAACCCCGCAAAGACCCAAAGACGAAGCCTTGCAGCCGCAAAGCCCGAAAGCCCCAAGTCCCAAAACACCTGCCCTGGACCCGAGTCCCTAAACTCTTAACCTTTAAGATACACACCCTTAACCTTACACCCCAAATCCTACCTACAAACCCTGCACCCCAAGTCCAAAACTCGTACCACAAACCCGAAATCCTGGCCCCAAAAAGGTCCGGCAGCCAGCCCAGTAGGGAGCGCCGAACCCAGCTCCTCTTTCGCAGAAGAGCGGGGAATTGTCTATAGGGATCCGTTGGGCCTTTGTTGGGGTGTTAGGGGTTTAGGGAGGCTTTTGAGTGGGGGGCTTCGGTGTCTTCCGCGTGGTTTTACGAAAGAATGGAGTTTAGGGTTTGGCATTGGGGCTGTAAAGCAGGGTCTTGGGCTTCAGGGCTTGGGGCTTCAACCTTGAGCCTAGAGCCCGAGATTGTGCCGTTTGGCGTCGTTTTTGTTGTAAAGCTCAGTTCCGTAAGACTTATCGAATCTTGGCACAAAGCCCCATAGCCTAAAGCCCAAGACCATAGAAGCCCCATCGACCTGCCGAAGGAGCTTATCGAGACTTTTGTTGAAGCTTCGTAGTCCAAACCTCACAAGCCCGACAAAAATCCCTCAATCCCAGGCTCCAGAAGCCTCAAAGCCAATAGAGAACCCCTCCGCCCCAATCCCAGGCTCCTCCTCCTCGGAAGAATCCGAGCCTGCAGCGAGCCTCTCCGTCGGCCTCTCCGTCGGGAGCTCCTCAGAGTCAGAGGCGCCTTCCCCGGAGTCCAGCGAGGAGGAGGCGACGGAGCCGATTTTCGTCTCGGGGCTTTCTCGGGCCCTCGGCGCCCCTTGCATGGTGTTGGCAAGGAGCCGGCGACCGAAGCGACGCCAACCCAAGGCACGCGGGAAGTCTTAGCACTCAGGTTTTGTTTAGTGAAGTGTCGGTGTGTTTCTTGGTCTCCTTTTGTTCCTTCTTCTTGTTTGTAGGGCAGCTGTGCCACTACTCTTTTGGCAGCTCCTTCTCGGTATGTAAACAGCGATTTTGGTTGTTGTTGTTGTGGTGGTGGTGGTGGTGGTGATGGTTGTTGTTGGCCTTCGTTACCGTGGAGTTGTGATTGTTGCCTTCAGTTGTGTTGTGACACCACAGGTTTCTCAGCTATCGATTCAGCAGAGTACATCTTTTATATACGGGGACATACTTCCTCTTATTGCACCCTGAAGACGTTGCCAGCACCTACTGTCCTTACGGCCTAGGCCTAGTGCCTCGCATACACTCTCAACTTCAAAGCTGGTTTTGAGAGCTTCTTCGGCACAGTCATGTCGGATTCAGCCTTGAGTCTCTCAGCCAAGAGACGTTTTGCTCCAGTCTTGTCTCGACATTGCCACACGAAACGACGAGTCTACCACAACCTCAAGCTCAGAACTGTAACCTGCATGACCTGAACCTGAACCTGAACCTGAGCACTCCACACTTTGCAGCCCTTGAAGGCTAGAAGCCTAGAGCCCGAAGCAGTAAAGAACCCCTCAACCCTATTCCCAGGCTCCTCTTCGTCGTCAGAGTCAGAGTCAGAGCAACCTCCGGCGAGTTCCTCGGAGTCCAGCGCGGCGGAGGCGCCGATGACGAGTCTGCCAGCCTGTAACACTATGTATATGTATACATATATATATGTATNNATACACACGCACACACACATAGAAAGTGCGAGTGGCTTCATCAGAAGCTCGGTATATCTTCTAGAATACATGGACATGTATACGTTGTGTATCTCTCTATCCATATTTTCACATCGCCCAAGACTCTGGATCTTCTGTTTCCGTGGCAGTGTAAGAACTTGGTAGCACGGTATATCACGAAGTTGTAACGCCAACTGATTGCCTTCTTGATATGGGGTGAGGTTTTAGGGGATCTTCGCATCGTTGGTTTGTGATCCAGGTTCTGCCATTCCCCAAATGCGACACAAGGGTTGTTCTATGTAAAGAGGGTTTCGTAGATCGAGACTTTAGCGATATCTAGAGATATCTAGACAAGTCTGGTTTTGCTTCTGACGCCGCGCAGACCAGAGTCACAAGAGATTTCCCCAAAACTGGCAAAGGAGCCGCCAGCACATGCCGCTTCGGCTGAAGGCGCATGGGGGGGTCTTCGGTTTACGATTCGTCAGTCTGAAAACATCATGCCTATCATGACTTGTTTGTTGTTGCCACGGTTTGTCCTTGTCATGGTCCATGGTACGACGACGACCACAACAATAGTAGCACCTGTTGAGACTGCTGCTGCTGCAGCTGCTGTGCTTGCTTCTACTACTCTTGCTATTGCAAGTATTGCTACTGTTGCTACCACTACGACTGCCACACTATCACTACAGTAGAACAGATGTACAAGTCTAAACAATGGTTGTTGTTGCCGGCATGTCCAGTATGTTAACTGGCATGATCGTGCTGATACAAGTGATAGTGATGGTGGTGATGACGATATTTGTAACTCGCATGGCTGCCAGTGCAAAGACTAGCAATGATTGATCTTCTCGGCATTCTTGGTCTAAACCAGCTTCAAGATTGATACCGCGCGCATGTTAAGTATGAGGCTGTGCTTCAGATCTCTATGGCTTGTAAAACCCTAAACCCTAAAC
>CAJNDV010031830.1:85041-100406 GCA_905221635.1 Symbiodinium sp. CCMP2456 | reverse complement strand
AGTACCCTAAATAGTAGGACCCTTATCATAAGGACCCCCAAAATAAGGTACCCCTATTTTCGGAAACCCCCATTTTTCTTTCAGAAGGAGGGATGGCAGCTCTGCTTGGCGCAGGACTGCAGGGACTTCAGGGGGGTGGGGGAGTTTGGGGTTCTGGGACCTCTAAGTGTTGGTTTAAGGGGGTTCCGCTGAGGGCTCCTACAAGGTTGCTACAAGGGTCCTAGAATGTTTAGGACTTTAGGGTTCAGTTTCATGTGAATCGTCGGGATGGCAATTTCAGCAGCTTCAATCTGCAGTCGAGGGGCCTTTAAGGCAGGGCGTTGAGTACTACACGCTCTGCTTTCATGGCTACCTATACACAGGGTTACATGTAAGGCGTCTGTACTCAACGCTGAGCATGCTCCCAAGCAAGGCATCGACACGCTTAGCTTGATGCCCCAAGATCCGAAGCCTCAAGCCACGATGATTGGAGAGTTCTTGCTTCTCCAGTTGCTCGGAATTTCCGAGCCATCCCTGCAGCACTTTCTTGCTCCGGCGCCGCCATCTTCAACCCTAAAAGGCAACAGCCCCTCCCTTCAACCCTAAAGCCGCACATCCTCAGTAGACCCGAATGCCTTGAGGCCTAGACCTCATAGGATGGGCTTCGAGGCAAAGAGCCCAAGACCCCAGGCCCCTGAGGCTTTTTTGAACCCCCAAAAAGTCCCTCAAAGCCTCAAGCGCCAAGGCTTGAGTCAATCCCTGGACCCTGAAGCTCCGACCGAAGTCCTCGCCTTCAGAACCCAACTTGACCTTCGAAAATACTGAAAATCCCTACAAAACCCCATAGCCTCCCGTCGAACACCAGAAACCCCTCTAAATGCCCAAACCTGTAAAGCCCGACAGTGCTACCACCCGAGCGCTGTAGGTAGCCCTGCATGTGCGCAGGAGAAACGACGGACCAAGAGCAAGCATGGAGCTTTGCTATGGAACATGAAATGTCCATGTTTTAGGTTTGGGTTTTCGGATTTGGGGCTCAGGATTTGGGGTGGGTGATTATGACGAAGGTAGGGTTTGTTTTGGCGGCTAACCGAGGTTGAGGCTTGACGGTTTCTTCAAAAGCCCGTGGGCGGAGAGCAACAATGTATGGGTTGCGGTGTTGGTATGCCGGTTTGATGATTGTTTCTGTCGTGAGCGTGGTCGTTGTTGGCAGCTCGTCCCCCAAATCCTCACACCCTGCAAGCTTACGCCCCAAACGCCCCACAGCCCGATAGTCCACAAACTCAAGGAAACCCCGTGTGCCCAAGCCTTTCAGGAGCCACATGTCTGCCGACGGGGAGAAAAAGTTCCTGACGCAGAAGGCTGGAGGGTGCGCTAAAAGAGCTCCAGAGTCGGCAGTCTGAGGGCTTCCGGCCTTTTGAGCTTCGGAGTTTGTGGAAGTTTCAGGTTTCAGGCCGCAGGGCCTATGGTCTGGCGACTGTAGCGTTTTTCCGCCCGGGAGGGTCTGGGTTAGAAGGATGTTTGGATTGCAGGGTTCGGGGTTGCGCCGACAGGGTATTCGCCGCAGCATGCTGTGCCGAGAGTCTTGGCCCTGGTTGCAGGGGCATCCCGTGTCCTGTGGTCGACTTCATTGCTTTCGGGATTGGCTTCAGGAGTTTGTGCAGGGCATCGACGTCGATTCCGCAACCAGCCGCGATTCAGGCTACCAGGCTTTCACGCGACCACGCTCCAGCAACCAGGATGCGCGACACCATGAGGTGACGATTCACCCAACTGGACGCCTCTGCAACCGTTCCCGACAATTCACATAATCGCGTCATGCAGATTTCGCAGTTCTCTCAGCTAGACGATTCCGCAAACAAGTTCGAGTGATGTCCCAATTCGATCGCATTCAACCGTCTTTCTGAAAGTCGCACAACTATCGCACCCGGCATATCCTAGAGTCCTAGAGCAATGTACTACTGGAGCCGGCCGTCTGTGCACGACAGCATCTGGCTGCATCTTTCATATCGTCCGGTTCCTGTGAACTGCATAATGTAGTAATATATGACTCAAAGAGTTATCGTTTCACGTTTCATACCACTTCATGTAATGCAATGTAATGCAGTCTAATGCAATGTAATGCAATGTAATGCAATGTAATACAATGCCATGCAGTGTAATGTTATGGAATACAATGCATTGCAATGCAGTGTAGCACAGTCTAATGCTGCAGTGTAAAGCCATAAACAGACTGCTTCTTGTAAATTGTAACTTCATCATCGCGGTGACAGTCTTGGTCTCGACATATTGGTTCTTTCAGCAGCAGAAGAAAGCCAATCCGGATGCACAGGTGTCCGTCGGGTCCGACTCGCACAATTGGCTCCTGGACTTGATGAGCTGCGGCTTGGGATTTGGGTTGCAGGGACGGTTAGGCTTTCAGGAATCAGGGCTCAATATGCCGCAAGGCAACCACAGCAGTACTCAGCACAGCCGTTTAGAGTTGGCAGGAATGACAAGCTTGAGACCCCTTTATAACTAGTGCCTTTTTAATGTCTCCTTCTCAGATCCTGCCAACCCGTGAAGGACCTGTACAAACACTCTGACGAAGTTCCACAAAAACTGGCAAAGCGAGGGTCATGCCGAGGCTCGTCTGGTCCTTTGTCGGAATCGCGGTGGTGTGCCTGGCAAGCACTCGAAGCGTAGGAGGGCTTGGATCATAGGGCAAGTTGCTCCACCCCCCTCACGTCCGATGGATTCGGTGAGAACTAGCAGGCTCAAGCATGCAACAAAACAGCTGTAAAGAGCTCGAAAGGCCCAAACGAAAACCAATGGCCCATAGGCTTGCAAACGCACTCCAAAAGGATTTTTTGAAGACAGGAATCTGCTCAGATGAATTCAAAAGCCCTCACTAGTCCAGAAAGCAACTACAGACTCTGCCCACAGCCAATGTATGGTATGCCCTGTGATGTCTGACACCATCCTCTTCAAGTCTTTGAGGGAGGGAAGTCTGGACAGGCCCTCAAATGCCTTCATTTTGAGCCTTCTGAAGCCTCAGGCCCAAGGAGAGTCCATGCAGGATTGAAGCCCAGGATTGAATGCGATAGCAAGCGGTTTGGGAGTTTGGCAGGCAGCAAAGGGTTTCATCTTCAAAAACCTAGTTGAGCTGGGGCGAGGCGACCCGGGGCGGGGGGAGCCACAACAGCTATGATTGGAATGATCGAAACAGGAGTAGAAGTGGCCGCAGCAGCAGCAGCAGCAGCAGCAAGGGTAGGTGTAGTAGTAGCAAGAGGCAGTACAGCAACCGCAATGTCAGAGTACCAATGATAGTAGAAACAGTGCTGGCGACAACAGCGCTGCTTGCACCAACAATCACAAGCTGTGAGCAATTGTAACCGCTTCGCGTCGTCCGCCTCGGCCCGGTCGCAGGTGAAGAGTCGCAATTAGCAGGATCAGAGTGCGCAAGGGACAATGTGGGCGACCCGGGAGTGAGGGGGGCAAAACGAATTAGAAGAAAGTTTTAGGACATATTATAGCACAGACCGAAATCCAGAGCTCTGCACCCTTCTGCAGTTCGTTAGCCTCTTATGGATCGTTCTGTGCCAGTCATGTGATTCGGAAATCTGACCCGCTGAAATTCGAAAGCTTTGTACAGTTAGCTTTGTTGAGTTTTGCCTCGCTGTGCGTGACAAAGTCTTGAGCCGATGAGCCCAGGAGCTCGCTGTCTTCACTGGCCCTGCGCACAAGGCTGCTGGAGGTCACGGATCCCCAGGCAATTGCGGCAAGCGCAGTTGGGGTTGGGTTTCCAGTTTCGCATTCACGATTTGGGCTCTGTAAGCCTCGCGGAAAGCTTTCACAACGGTGGAGTACGGCGGCGCGGAGTGTCGAAGCATGGTACAGTTTCTGCGGCCCGCCACTTTAAAGCTATACCCGTCCCACCAAGAAACAGTCGAAGGCCTCAAACGTCATCCAAGCTGAAGACGGCGTAGCAGCCAGGATCCCTCCGACTACTCACGGCTGCAAGCTGCGCGGACGGCACCTCATTCCCTCAGCACCCTCTTGAATCCGACCGGTCACCGGTCAACATCTTTGTCCCTACGCCACCTTCTCGTCGATGCCGTCTGCACCATCACAAACGTCGTCATTGTCGCCTGGTCGCTACCACCATCACCATGACCAGAACCAACATCATCGTCCAAGTCTTCTCCTCTCCTGGAGCTTTTTGTGGCCACGTGCGGTACGCTCTTCCTGAGAAGCCTGCTATAGATCGAGAAATCTCCGCAGAGGGCGCAGACGCAGCCATCTTAAAGAATCGACTCCAGACTGAGGCCTAACGACAGGACCTGCGCGAGAGACCCAGTGCCCCTGTGGCCTCCTAAGCCCTTGACACGCTGCGCCTGAACCTACAAACTCCCCTTGTTGAAGGTTTGGATTCAGAAGGCGTAGGCTTCCAGAGGAATAGAGTTTGATCCGAGGTGCCTGCATTGAGCTCGCGGGAGCTGCACCTCGCATCTGAGTACTCCTAGCTGTCCTAGCTTTGCTTGGCTCCGAGACCAGGGCCCAGAATAGGATTGAAACGGTTTAGATCGGCTTAAAAGCCCATTCCGTAGGAATCAGATAGCTCACAGAACTCAGTCGGACAACACCCTCCAACATCCATGCTAGTTGGCCGCGTTCCAGAAGCACAGGGATCTAAATTGCAGGTTTGAGGACGGCAGATTTCGACAGGGTTTGTTTTACGCACATGGGATTTCTCGTAGCATTCGACAAAATGTCTTTGTTAACCGTGTGTCCGTTATTCTATACCTTTCATCCGTTAGGACGCACGTGTCTATCTTGCATCAATTGTGCATCTTTCGCGTCCTGTAGGACGTGTGTATATCTTGGGCCTGGCAGGACGCGTGGTGCGGATATCTTGCATCCGGTAGGACGAATGTACATTTTATCTTGTGTTCGGTAGGAGGTGAATATCTACTGCGTCCGGTAGGACGAGCAAGAATATTGCGTCCGGTAGGGCATGTGTAAATCCTGCATGTATTTCGCGTCCGGTAGGACGCATATGTGTACATCTTGCATCCGGTGGGACGTGTGTGTATGCTTTGTGTCCGGTAGCACGTGTGTATGCCTTGCGTCCGGTAGGGCGTGAGTGTATCCTGCATGTATGTTGCGCCCGGTAGGACTCCTTTGTGTATATCTTGCGTCCGGTAGGACGCGTCGGACGTGTGTGTACATCTTCTATCTGGTAGCACGTGTGTATTCTTTGCGTCCGGTAGGGCGTGAGACTGTCCTGCCTGTATTTGCGCCCTATCTTGCGTCCGGTACGACGAGTGTGACGCGTGTGTATATCTTGCATCCGGTAGCACGTGTGTATGTCTTGCGCCCGCTAGGCCGTGAGTATATCTTGCAGGTATCTTGCGTCCGGTAGGACGCAACTGTATATCTTGCATCCAGTAAGACGCGTGGGACGCGTGTGTATATCTTGCATCCGGTAACACGCGTGTCTGGCTTGCGTACGGCAGGAGGGCGTGAGTATACCCTGCCTGTATTTTGCGTCCGGTAGGACGCATGTATATCTTGCGTCCGATAGGACGCGTATAGTAGGGCCTGAGTATACATTGTGCATGTACTTTGCATCCAGTAGGACGACGCGTGGGTATATCTGGCGTCGCCGGTAGAGCGCGTGGGACGTAATTGTATATCTTGCGTCCGGTAGCGTTTGTGTATGAGTATATCCTGCATGCATTTTGCGTCCGGGTGGATGCGCCCGGTGATTTGGACACGTGGGACGCGTTTGCATGTCTTGTGTCCAATAGCACGTGTGTATGCCTGGCGTGAGTATATTCTGCATATATGTTGCGTCCGGTAGGACGCATGTGTGCATCTTTTTCGTCGTATTCCTCGAGGCCGCTACGACATTTATATAAATTGTGCATGTTGCCGTCGGTTTAGGACGCGCGTGTGTGTGTGTGTGTGTGTTTCTTACAGCAGGACGTGTGTACTTATGTCTTGCATCCGATAAGACGGGTGGATATCCTGTGTCCTTTATTACTCCTGTGTCAAGCATCCGGTAAGACGTGTGGTAACTAGGCGGTTTTTGTGGTCCCAGTAGAAGCATAATGGATTTACGACGGATTTTTCGGTCATGCTTAAGCGCTGTTCTCTGGGCCTGTGTATTCAAACAGATTTTGGAGCATCGGCCTTCATCCAAACGTAGTTGAGGGACTGTTTTCTCCATCAGGTGCACGGAATTCGCACATTTAATTGGGTCGCAGCTCCCTTTCTCCCCGATCACAGTAACTATAGTTACTATTTCGATTTCGTATATCTAATAACTCGTAAGAGGAATCGATGAAGGTTCTTTACCTGAAGTGGGGGTTTCCGAAAATAGGGGACCCTAATATAGCACCTTAAATAGTAGGATCCCTATTATAAGGACCCCCAAATAAGGTACCCCCTATTTTCGGAAAGTCCCAAGTCCATCTTTGCACACGAGGCCTGAGGTGCTGCGTGCTCGAGCTTGCACGGGCTAAGTCACCCAGCCACAATTCGAAAACCCAATGCTGGCGAAGCTTCGTCCCCAAGCCTCCTCCGCAGCTATCCGTTCTGAACACCGATAGGGTTTAGGGTTTAGGGTTTAGGGTTTAGTTTGGGCTTTGATGTCTAGAGTCTAGGTACCTGTAACCCTGGCTTAAACCGTGAGTCCTGAGTTTCAACCCCGAACTTTTGACCCCAAGCCCGAAGCTCAAGGCTTTTCTGTTCTGGGTGTTGGCTTGAATGATTTGGAATATTATTCCTCAGGGCTCTTTATTGCAACGATACTACAATCTCTACCCTCCATGACCTCAAGTTTCGAACCCTTATATACAACTCCCTCTCATAGATCCCGAGCCTCTTCCAACTGTTCCGATTCCTTTTGAAGATCCTTCGTGTCAGAAGCTCCGTGAGACTCGCCTCGCCAACGTTTTTTGGACAGCCTCCACTCCCACTCCCTGACAGGAGGTCCGGCATAGGGCTTTTAAGGATTACCATTGCAACACCAAGGGTTACTATTGGGGTTACTCTTGGGTTGCCATGAGGGTTAAGACACGCAGGAACCTGTTGGAATACCTACAGTCATCAATAAACCTCCACAAAAACCACCTTCTGTCCGTTATAGAGCCATGATTGTAACAGCAACCTGTGAGCTTGGTGCTTGTGTGGCAGATCGAGGCCGGATCCTTGGGGATCCGAGCAGCCCCATCTTATGCTGCAGGCTTTTAGGGTTTAGGGTTTTAGGGTTTAGGGTTTAGGGTTTAGGGTTTAGGGTTTAGGGTTTAGGGTTCAGAAGGGTCTAGGATGTGGTGTTGAAAAGCTTTGAGAGCTGAGGGCTCAGGATTTTCTGTATGCGGGCGCAGTTCCGCATCTAAGACGCACAGTTGCATAGCCCCTGTTCTTTAACCCAGAGGCCCTATGCACCGTTCCGAGCGGAAAAAAACCCGAGCCTGCAACCCCCCGAACCCGGGCTCCTAAATCGTTTTTGTAACCCAAGACCTTTATGTAAATGAGCCCGAAACCGCCTAAGCCCTAAATTGTGCGGAGCCCTAAACCCCAAATCCATAACTGTCCTTGAATCCAAAGCCTAAGCGCCTTTGGAATCCCAACTTACCCTAAACCCGAAATTGTTTGGAAAGCTACGTCATCCTACGACCGAAACTCTTGGAAGCCCCAAAATCCAGAAAACCTTCTGGAAGCTGTCCTGAGTTGCATGCGCTGCTCGGCCAAAGCAGCCCCCCCACGAGAGCTCCGCAAAGTCGGTACAACGGCTTTTCTTTTGGTTGTGTGAGGGTTTTCCAATTCTTCGGCTTTTGGGGTTCCCGGTTTCTGCCTCTGTGCGGGGGTTCAGGGATGCCGGGTCTTTCGTGTGCGCTCTTTCTTAGCGGCCGCTGAAGGCCTGTTGGTGGGCTGTAGAGTTGAAGGTGGGCGCAGGGGCTTTAGTAATTTAGAACGGCACCCGCATGATTCTCAAGTCAGGTAATTCACCTGGATCCCCCTAAATGGTATGGTCGGATTTAAGGTTGTGGGAGATGGTTTCGCCCATCCGAAAAGCTACGAAACAAAGCCCAGAAGCTCTAAACGCCAAAGCCCGAGACCCTGCCTAGAGCCTGGACTTGTGCAAGCCTTGCATCACTAGCCCCGAACCCGAATCTTGGAAATCACAAGCTGAAAGCCCGACACCCCAAAAGCTGTATTGCCAGACCTCACACTGCCCCGCAAACACCCCACAGAGGTCCAGCGAATCCTTACAAGCGCCCACCTTGTCAGCCCGTGAAAAGTTTCTAGGTGGGCCACTGGGATATGTGTGTGTGTGTGTGTCTTGTTTACTTTGTTTTGTCTAAGGCGATGCTTCTGCCTCCATCGCAGCGAAGGCTTCGGGCTCCCAGAGACATGCATACAGCGAGCCCCACTCCGAGCTTGCAGCAAAGCCGCAAGAGCTCATGAAGCCGTGTATCCTAGGAGCCTTTAAGAAACTTTAGGGTTTCGGGTTTCGGGCTTACACAGCACGGTGAGTACCCTTTAAGCGGGAGCCTGTGAACATGAGCATCCCGGAATCTGAATCGCACGCCCGAAGACTAGGCCTACAAAGTACAATCTGGAGATGCGAAATAAAACTATCAGTCTCGCACTCATATGGTAGGGTACTATCAGCTGAGAAGATGAGAGTCATGATCTCAGTTTCATCCGCGGCGACTATATTGATTCTGCGCGCATGCTTCAGCCACACCAATCAAGGACTCCCATTCCAAACCCGAAGCCCTTATCACTTAAGTCGTCTCTTTCGAGCACCGATTGCCATGGGCGGTTGCATCGCCAACGCCTGAGCCCGAGCCAACCTTGTCTGGGTTGCGGTAAGTAAGAACGTTGATGCAGATCCTGTGCAGACAGCCTGTTTTTGCTCAGGGGTTTTTAGATTTCGAAGGTAGACAGTGTCTCACCGAACCCACAGCCTAAGCCAAAAGTGCACCTAGACCTACTGGTGGTATACCTTTGATAAGGCCTCTAATTTTTGGGCGCCACTCATATGGGATTCGATGCACTGGTACACACCAAGCTTTGTCTAAGCTTGAGGCATTCAGATTCGACAGTTCCTCGCAGCGCCCTTCCGTTCCCTTCCGTTGTTATTCTACTGCAGTTCTTGCACAGATTTTTGTAGCAGCCCTATCTTGCGCTGGCAGTTATTCTGGTCTCCATGAGTATTGGATTGTCATGGCAGTTGCCGGAATGGTGACTGCTGTAGCTGTTGGATACCGATGGGATACACCGCCGCAGTAAGTCAAAAGTCTACCGTTCGCATTTTCTATAATGGGAATGTTGTGTCATTGCGGAGTTGAGGGCTGACTCGAAGGTCACTTATCTTTCCCTCTTGTGGTAATATGTATCACTATGGGCTTGGGGGTTGTAACACTGGACCCGAAAATGATGGATTATGACGATTTTTGATCTGCTCGATGGGCATCGGAACGCAGCCGCTTAAGTCAGGCCTCCTGCGACACCGGAAGTAAAGAGGTTGAGGGTTTCGGGTTAGGGGTTGACGGGTTAGGGTACGGTTTAGGATTCTAGGTTCGGATTTAGTATCTTGGAGGTTGGGTTTAGTATTCTAGATTCGGATTTCGTATCTCGGAGGTTTCAAGTTTAGGCTCCGGTGTTTGGTGAAGTCCGGGGCTCCGGGGCCGCCCTTGCCATGCACTGGTGCGGCCTCGTGCTTCTGGCTGCCGGGGCGAGGGTCGGCTGGTGCAGCTTTGTTACTACAGGGGCCTCCGGATTTCGGGTTTGGTGTTGAAGGGTTCGGGATTTAGGGTAGGGGTTGCGAGACACTGCAGTGCAGAGCGGGCATGTAGAACAGGGTGTTGAATCAGGCTGTACTGCTCAGAACTACGTATCAGCGGATCGAGACACATTCATGTCTGTTTACGCTACTGAACACCGGAACCCTCTACACTCTAGCATGCTTGAAGTTTCATGCGGAGTGTTTTAGAAGAGTAGGGTTGCCAATATCGGGGTTTACAGGTAGTTCTAGCTGTAGATACCTCACTTGTAAGCGCACAACCCCCAAACCCAAGTCCTAAATTGAAGCCTTACTTCCACGGCCAATACCGAAAATCCAAAACCCGAATCTAGGGGCCTGAACTTTAAGTATTCATAGTATAAAACCCCTTGGAGATCTAATTCAGATTCTCAGGGCCATATAGTAGGCCCTCTGATCCGGCGTTGGAGGCTACTGCCAGTCCGCTGATCCGTTCGGCTGGCGGGCAGGCGCATCGGGCACTGGTTGATAAGTTTGGGTAGGCCGTGCTAAACTCCGCGGCTAGGTCGCAAGACCTGAGCATGTAAACCCTAAGCCCTCTTCAGGACAGGATTGTCCTTGAGTTAGCACTTTAAGCCATTTCCGATTAAGGCTGACAGACCACCTTCGCCTCTGTCAGACCTCCTCTGTACGCACAAACCCGCTTACCAAGTCCCAAACCTAAGCCGTGAAAAGCCGCAAGAGCCATAAACTTCAAAAAATGCTTTTTGCTAAACGCCATCAGCAGCTTTGCCAGCCGCTTGTAAAGGAAGTATCAGCCCAAAACAAAAACCTTTGTTCATTAGCAGGAAGTGGCTTGTTCCCCCCTCTCTCTCTCTCTGTCCTGTTGTTGGTTTGTTTGTTCTCTACCTCTCTCTCTCTCTCTCGCTCAGTCTCTGCGCTCTTCTCTCTTTCGCTTCTCTTCTCTTCACTTCTCTTCTTTTCTCTTCTCTTCTCTTCTCTTCTCTTCTCTTCTCTTCTCTTCTCTTCTCTCGTCTCCTCTTCTCTTCTCTCTCTTGGTGTTTAGTTTCTTCTCCCTGTTGCTCTCTCTCCCTCTCTCTCCCTCTCTCTCTCTCTTGTGGTTCTCACTCTCTCTCTCTCTCTTTCTGTCTCTCTCTCTCTCTCTCTCTCTCTGGCTTTTTCGTCCGGTGATGAGACTGAGAGCGTCGATGAGCTGGTTGCGGCTTTTTCTGGCTTTTATCGTTCCCCGAAGATGTATACATCCTAAACCCAAGACCGCCAAACGCAAAAACCCAGACCTAAGCCTTCACGCTCGAACCCCGACAAGAACCGGTATAAACGCGGGGCGACCCCAAACCCTGAGCTTCCCTACCCTCTAAGACCAGACCCTGAACGGGGCGGCTGAGTCTAGGCTCTCAGCGTCGTGGAAGCAGATGGGGAGCCCCTGACAGAGGCCGAAATATGTGTTCAAAGTCGGAGTTTGGGGTAAAGGTTTTTGTTTTTGGGGCTGCAGAGGCATGAGTCGTTTACGGTTGAGGGTCTAGGGCGATCTTCAGAGCTTTGCCTCTGCACATGCCTGTTTCTTTTCTGGCAGGCTCCCGATCAGGTGGACCTTTTCGAGGTGGCGCAGAGACTTGCCAGAAATGTGAGCTGAATCCCCGGCTGGTAAACCCGACTAGGGCCCTACTGCCGATCCTTCATCCGCAGATACTCAACTATTCTTTAAAGGTATGTTCCTTGGCACAGGAGTCTTGCAGTCGGGGTCAAAGGATCTTAGAGGCGCGGAAGACGTCTCGAGTTTGAGGGTCTCGGGCTTTGGGTTTGGAGGTTTTGAGTTCCCGTTCAAGACGGGTTTAGGGTTTAGGGTTTTAGGGTTATAGGGTTATAGGGTTATAGGGTTATAGGGTTTAGGGTTTAGGGTTATAGGGTTTAGGGTTATAAGGACGTTGGAGTTTAGGGCTTCAGGTTCCTGGGCGTTGGGGTTGGGTCTTTGTTGGGTCCATTCTGGGCTTGTGGGGTTTGACATTCCCGGTTTTAGGGTGGGTGTCACTTTCCTATTGCGGAATCTGGGTCTCACTTTAAGGGGTTCTAGGGATTTAGCTTGCGGAAAGTAGGGTTTCGGAGGGTACTGTAGCAGGAAAAACCCAGGTGGATCCTGCGAGCCCCTGGTATTCGGGGCCTTCGGGTGTTGGGGTCTTCTGGTTCAGGGGAAAGTTCGGTAAGCAAGTGGCGTTGGAGCCTTCTGTCCAGGTAGGAATGTCTGAAACACACACAAAGCTTAAAATCTCTTGATCTGGAGCCTTGAGAAGCCGAAGAGGGGGAACGGTGGCTCTTTCCGCACATGGGTTTCACCGGATTCATCGGTGCAACTTCTTGATATGGGTCGGAGTATCCGATTGGTTGCATTCCGCCTTAAAGACTCCGCGAGAGCTTAAATTCAGGGTTTAGGGGTTTAGGGTTTTGGGTTTGGGGTTTAGGGTTCCTCGTATTCCAAACCCTGCACCGTGAACCCCAAAGCAGGGGCTGTTCGATTCGCCATCGCGAGGACAGAAGGGGTCCTGTTCCCCAACTGCTCTGCAGCCGAGGCTGCGTCTGCATCACCTGCCCCGGGGGGAACCGTGCTGGAGATAGGTCAACTATAGGAATGTAGTATTCAGACTTAGGCTATACCTTTTGTGAACAAAGCCTTCAGGTATTGAAGGTTTCCTCAATCAGCAGCAATAATAGTTGCAGCTGTGATTATGGCTGTTACGATGATTATGCACTGTTGCTGATGGTGGTCTCTGCGATGTTCGTGTCAGTGCTGCCTATCCTGCTTCTGCATGACCAGCCAGCACACGTATGTTTAGCATGTACCTCTACTCAGGATGGACAAAGTCCTGCATGATCCATCATCAGGAATACGGAATACACTGTACATCCCATAGTCGAGAAGGTACTTAAGGTACTGCAGGATTATGACCATCAGCACTATTGCTCTCTCTTCGAGATAGTTTTGAAGTTTCAGTGCAGGTTTTCGATGATGTGCAAAGCCACACCCTGAACCACTCCCTACCCCCTAAGCCTTTGTGGCACAGAGGCTTCGAGCTCATGAGGTTTCAGAGGCCTCATTTGACTCGGGATTCGGGCAACGAATGCAGCGGATTTGAGGAGGAGGGTTTAGGGTTCAGGGTTCAGCAAACATGAGCATCGAAACCATCAAGGTTTGCAAGCTTTGGGCTTCTCCGACATGCGAAGCATGCTGCCCCGGTGCAGGTGGCTGTCGTGCAAGAAGTGTCAGACTGCAGCAACCTGGACGTGCTGTGCCCCAGCTGCTTTGAGCATTTGTGTCGATGAGCTCCGAAGTTTAACAGCCCCGAACCAAAATCACAGGAGCACAGCAGCTGCGTAATTGGGCTCAAGCATTTCATCGTTGTTACTTCTGTCATGGTGGCTCCTCCTCTTCCCCTGCTCTTATTTTTAGATCTTGCGGGTGATTTTCCTTTTCCCTGCCCATACTGCTCTGAGTGCCCCTTCCCTCTTCCCTCTTCCCTCTCTCCTTATTGCTCTCTTGTTTCGCCTTCTCCCTCTCCCTCCCTCCCTCCCTCCCTCCCGCCCGCCCTCCCTCCCTTCCTCTCCCTCCCTCCCTTCCCCTCCCTCTCCCTCCCTCTCCATCCTCTCCCTCCCTTTCTTCCTCTCCCTCTCCATCCTCTCTTTCCTCCCCTTCCTCTCCTTCCTCTCCCTTTCAACAGCGATCCCCGAGTCCAATGGAGACTTCTAACGCCCCAAAGCTCTCGGAGGTTAATGCAAAACGGTTTTGCAAGCCTCAATCCCCCCAAGCTTGAGATCTCAGAGCACTAGGTCAACACAGACTTCCTTGCAAAACAAGGAACTGCTCCAACAGTTTCGTTCTCAACAACGGCGTGAAGTCGGCTCTTGGGATGCTGAAGATTTAGGATTGAGTTGATGGCTTTGGGTTCGGGACGTTGTGCACGTTTTGCATGTACAGTTTCGACTACTGTTATTATGTGTGCTAAATCAGGGTCTCGGGCATGGGGTTCTGTAGGGGATTGTATGGTGTGCAAGCGGGTTTTGTGCCTGGTGTTAGGGCCCTAACTTCGGGAGTGGTGGTTTATTCAAGCGGCTTGACTTGTTCCGGAAAGGAATCTGGGATGGAGCTCCACTCGCAGGCTTTGGCACGCCAGCATATTGTCGGTCAGGTTACAGGCAAAACAACCCCATTCAGGGTGCTTATAACCCATCTCATATACACTCATTATGTCCCCTGAGCATCTGGAGCCCATACTCGGTCTGCGATACAGCGCACGGTTGATGTCAGGGTCGGTATAGTTTGTAATACAGGTCTCTATACAGTTTCGAGGTTCAGGTGGCCTTCCGAAAGACTAGGCAAGCTCGGATCGCGAGGAAAAGCGTGTTTGAGGTCATATACACTCTCAGGGTTGTGTTGTGGATGTCGGCTGTGGTCCTGGAAAAGTGTGTAGCGTGGGGCAGGATCACGTGAGGTGCGTGTGCCAAACCGAATCCAGTGGCGGAGCTGTTTATTGGGAGCTTGGCTTTTGCGGCAGGAAACTTGCAGCAGAGGGCCCGGATCTCCAGAGTTTGTGTCGTGGGGGTGTGGGATGGCTGGGTCAGGGCATAGTCGGGAGCAACGCAGGGTACCTGTTAGGGCCTTTAGGGTCCCTTGCTACGAAGTGCTGTTTTTTGGGATAAAACAAGGGACTCAGGCGGAACTGCCCATACCGCGAACGGATTACAGTATTTCATTTTGGCTTGCAGTGTTGCACAGATTTACCTAGCAATGCCACTTCGTGTGGCAGTGGCGGTATTGCCATGCACCAAAACCTGAACCACAAAGGGGGCCCGGACCCAGAAGAGTCCTTGCATGCTGCTTGAGGTTTGTGCCGTCAGTGGCGAGCGCTGCTTGGATCGAGGGTCGGCTTTCTGCTGCTACTCGACAGGCCCTCACGCCAAGAAGCGAGTTATGCAAGCCCTAGGTCCCAAACCAAAACCACACTGTGACCGCCATTGCGGCTTGTATTGCCTGTGCCAGTTCCCCCAAGCACTGGACCTTGTTTCAAATCCTATGGATGTGCTGTTGCTGCGATCTTCTCCGTGCTCTGCATTGGAAGTGTCAGCTCGGATTGTACTTGTTGTAGTCACTCTCAGTCTTGCTGCTGGCCTGCTGGGTGTTTCCATTATCACAAACGTCTTTCTCTTCCGTGTTCCAGGAGTGCCGGGGGGCAAGTAAAGTAAACCCTAAACTCCTAACAGGGGGGCTCTGGTTGCATCGCCAGGCGACGCAGAGTTATGTGATCGAGACTATCTGAAGGACGGCCCTTGCCTCTCCGCGTTAGGGTCAGTCGTTGTGGGTTCCGATAAGCCCAGTTGAGGATTGTTTCTTCTTAGACTACCTATAGTCTCCACTGTAGTTCCTTTTTGGGGTTACCTTCTAGGATCCTTAATGCAATATTGGTTAGACCAAGAAAAGGAACTACAATGGAGACTATAGGTAGAGTACATCCATCCGACGCAGTACCAGCTCCGCGGGGTTCCTTTTAGTGCAGCCTCCGGGCCGCCTAGAGCCCAAACGCAGAGCCCATGACGCACGGTTGATGGACAAAATCCTGCA